>WSFP011393279.1:0-27727 GCA_009831015.1 Picea engelmannii
ATGCAAAATGTATATTTTTGTATATTCAATATAAAGAAATGAAAATGCAAGGAATGAATAGAATCTTGATGTACAGACCCTACTATAGGTAAACAGAGACAATCTAAGCAGGATACTAAGAACAAATCACTTAGACCAATATGCAAGGACAACCAATGAAAAAAATGATGAGAAATAAAACCTACCCAAAATTCAACCCCTAAAAAGGTTTCCTATCACTTTTCAAGCACTCAACAGTTAGGAAAGAGACCCAAGAAGACTCAACAACCATCAAAACTCACCCAAAAAACAACAAACTTAGAAAAAAAGCGTAAAATGTTGATGTACGTGATTGTTTAATAAAAAATCGTGTATGTATGTGTTACCCATGATTTTGGTCGTCATGATGATGTATTGATGATGGTGTACTCAGGCTCTTCATAAGAAATTTCTCCTGAGAAAAGTTACTTTCATCTCTTCCCAGAAAAATCACTTTTGAAGAAGGTTCGCAGGCTGCTAATACATTTGCCTACGAGAATGACCCATTCTCGCAGGCTGCCTTAAGCCAGGGTGTGAACATCTCACACTGTGTTGAACTACTAGGGTGCGAACTCTTCCTAAAGCAAGGAAAAAGATGAATTCTCGATGCTTCTAGAAGGGAATCTTCTAGAAGGATGGGTTGGCATTCGAATGGTTATCCTAGTACTGGATTCCCTGATATTTTGGGATCATTCTTATCCAAGTAACTAATTCATTCTCTCCTATATATTGAGAGAATTCTCATGGAAAAGGTTAAGCAAGATTCATTGGAGAATTGGTGAAAGAATTGTGTGAAGGAATCGGCATTGAACAACATCTTGGAGACTCCAGCAAGTTTATTCAAAGGGTTGATCTTCTTCAGAAAAATAGTGAGCAAGTGTGTGTGTCAGAGCCAAGGGTCATCGAAAGGAAGTTTACGACATCAAGGCTCGGGTTGTAATATTTACTTTCCATTAATATGATACAGTAGCATGTCCCTTTCCCATAAAGCTATTTCCACTTTATTGTATAATTCCTTGATCATATACATAGATTGACTATTGAATAGATTGTGCCATCTTCACTTTGGTTGGTTTGTGTTGTCTTGGTCTTGGCTGCGCGAGAGCACTGAAGCGAAGAAGGAGCAACAAAGACCATAGGAAGCGATTATAAGGTATCTTATTTGTTCTTGCCTCCTATTTAATTCAATGGTCAAAATCTAGGGAAAGAGTCATGTTTTGTCTTGCTTTGTTCTAGATCCAGGTGGATCTAGGGAGATCGGTTAGTGTCCACACCTACGTATTTATCCAATAACAGTATGTGCCCTATAGAAGGACAACTTGCATATGTATGTGTATGTCAAGAGAAAAACCACATATATGTATTAAAACACTACCAGGGAAAGGAAAATGCCAAGAAACTCAGACAAAAGTAAAAGTAGTCTGTCAAGCAATTAAGAGAGAAGTAAACTCGGGCTAACCGAGATAAATCGAAGGAGAAAAACACTCCAAACCCCAAAATATAAGATTTAATCCCCAGTATGGTCGCAAATTATGTTACTAGGAAAATCACTCTATGGCATGGGGTAAACCACAACATACGGAATGACTGCAAAATAAACTCTAATTCCAATTATTCTATTTAAATGAAAATCCTAACAAGACATGATAAAGATCTTACCTCGTTCAGACATTCGATGAAGACCATCGTTGAGCACACAACTCAAATATTTATACCTGCAACTTGTCATCAACAACCAAGATATGTAAGAATATGGTGATAATATATAACGTTAACACATACAATAGCATAATCCATTAACATTCATAACAAATATGCCCATGGAATAACAATTCAAATATTTACAATATATCAATTGGATGAGAAAAGAGCATTTCTATTAAAATATTATCAACACAAGTGTATACATGACAAACATACGTATCGACACGTCTCGTAACTGAGAAACTAAATCCCTTCCAGCTGGGTCTCCACCACTTCAATGCTCCACCAAAGATAAGCTCATATAAGAGAGACAATGAGGTTCTCCATCAAAGAGGGAAGAGCTTGGGGGTTGAACAATGTGTTCATACTTTAAAGGACAAAGGGATGCAAACTCAATCTGAAGTGATAATTTCTTCAGAGTAGCTTTGCTGTCAAAATTTGAATTTTCTCCTCTTCCACGGTTTGGAAATGGACCAATTTATAGCCTTCAAATGAAATTGAAGGTCCGATTTAGAACATTTCTAGTATATGGAAGGTCAAGGATCATGGATCTCGTGACGTGACATGAAAACCCAACACAATTTTTAATTTTGAGAACCAAACCCAATGTACATGGGCTGTAATGGTGCAACCTTCGTATATGCATGTTCTCTAACTTGTAGGGCATGTATATGTGGAAAAATATGTTTTTTTGGATCTGGGAAGTGAAACAGAGGACTTCAATTCTGCATAGCGAAATGGGAATTCCTTCTGAGCAAGTTTCATGGGGTGAGGCAAAACTTGCTATAAAAAGCCCCCTTTCACCTCCTACTCCTCATCAGTTTCTTCTGAAGCAAGTAAAAATTCTTCTCATTAAAATAAGTCTAAGAAGACTGGCCATAATATTCCTTTATTAAAATTGGATTTTAAGTTCGATTTTCCAACCTATGATGGAGAATTGAATGTCGATAAATTAGACAATTGGATCAAGCAAATAGAAGTATATTGCAGGGTTCAAAGAATTATGAACGAGTCTGCAAAGATACAATTAGTTTCTCTTTGACTAAGTGGCACTGCCTTCATATGGTGGAAGAGTAAGATGCAAGTTGATATATTTCAAAAGGGTAAATTAATCTCTTCTTGGGATAATTTTACTAAGTCTATCAGAATTTTTTTTTATCCACTATCTCATATGCAGATGACAATGATCAAGTGGTAGTATTTGAGACATGGTAAAGGACACAATATTCAGGCATATACACATTAATTCAAAAAGAAGGAATTATCCCTAGGAATTTCGTTGTATACTCATGAAACTCTTCTGAAGTACATCAGTGGCATGAACTCATATCTTCATCACACTATTTTAATGTTTATCGCTACTAGCATTGATAAGGTGTTAGTACAAGCTACACATATAGAGGCTAGTAAGGGTAAGCATGCGATCAAAGATAAGAAGCCATTCAAGTTCGAAAAGAAAACAAAAGGTAAATGGAAGAGTAAGAAATCAGCCACAATGAAAAAAGATGAGGGAAGTGCTACATATTCCCATTTTAAAATAAAGGGACATGAGGAATCATAGTGTTGGAAGTTGCATCCAAAATTACAACTGAAGAAATCCAAGGATAAAGGGAAGCAATAGATTTTTGAATTATCTCATCAAGATCTAGGGTTAGATTCCAGAGATGAATCCAAGATCATTACCATAGGAAGCAAAGATATATCAGCTATCAAATCAAATTCTTTAGTTCAATCGACCAAGAAAGAAAGTGATATTGATCAAAAGAAAAGGAGCGAGATTTTTCATGTGAGAGTTATAGTCAAGCATACAAAGGTAGATACTTTATTTGACAGTGGATCTCAAGTTAATTTAATATATTAAGAAATTGTTAAGAATCTAGGATTAAACACGACACCTCACAAAATCCATATCCATTAGGTTGGGTGTGTGACGATGCTAAGTTGTAGGTAACAAGGCAGTAAGATCAGATTTTCAAATACAACTAAGTTCTTTGATGAGGTTGAGTTAGATTTTTTTCCCGTTGACATTTGTGACATTTTCTTGGGTAGTCCATATCCATTTGACATGAAGGTTGTGTTCTATTAAGAAGAAAACAAATATCACCTTCTTAAGGATGGGATTGAATACATTTTCAAAGCTCATCGCATACAAACTAATGTTTCTTTAGTGAGAATAGGATAAATGAAGATACTCATGAGTGCAAGTGAATATTTTATTCTCATGATAGTGAAACAAAAATAAGAAGATATAAGAGATGCTTTATAAGGTTGTGATCCAAATCATAAGCATGAATTGATCAACATCATATATAATTATGATGATTTGTTTCAGGAACCTACAAGGTTTCCTCCTGAAAGAGAGGTTGAACATGGAATATATTTGTAGAAACATGCTCCTCTTCCAAAAATTGAAATGTACATGTCATCAATGATCAAGAATGAAGAGATAAAAAATCAAGTTCAAGAGTTGCTCAATAAAGAAATCATCAGAGCAAGATCCTCTCTGTGTCGTTCTCCTATTGTATTAGTTCCAAATAAATATGACACATGGAGGATTTATATTTGTTTTCAATTCCTGAACAAGATTACGATAAAAAAACTATTATCCTCTTCAAATAATAAATGACCTATTAGATCAGTTAAAGAATTTTGTGTATTTCACTAAATTGGACTTGAGAAATGGTTACCATTAGATCAAAATTGCAGAAGGTGACATATGGAAAACTTCTTTCAAGACCAAACAAGGTTTGTCTGAATCGTTGGTTATGCCATTTGGGTTATGTATTGTACTAGAAAAATTTATGAGAACGATGAATGATGTGTTCATACCCTAGATAAATGATTTTGTTATTGTTTATTTAGATGACATATTTATCTCTAGTCGAACATGGGAAGATCATCTGATGCATGCCGGGAAGGATTTTGAACTTTTGGAGAAGGATAAACTGTATGTCAAAATGTCTAAGTGTGAATTTGGAAAAAGTTATTTGGTATGTTAGGGTTACATTGTAGGGAATGGTCAGTGAAAAACAGATCCTGCAAAAGTAGAATTCATTGTGAAATGGCCCAAGACAAATACTTCCACCGAAGTCAGGAGCTTCTTAGGATAAGTACAGTACTGGAGGTAATTCATTGCTAATTTATCATACACAGCGACACCTATACATGCATTAAGGAGTGCTAAATGAGTCTTTCAATGGGGATGAAAGAAACAAAAAGCCTTGAGACATTGAAGGAAAATATAAACACTGCACCAATTTTGACATTTCTAGATGTACAACAACCATTTGAAATTCAACCGATGCATGTCGATATGCCATGGGCACAGTCTTGATGCAACGATGTAAACCTATATGTTATAATTATGATACTTTCACTCAAGTTGTGATTAACTATCCAACATATGATAATAAACTGTATGCATTGGTACAAAGTGTAAAGAAATGGAAACAATACTTAGTGGGAAGGGAGACAAACATTCATACATATCATCAACCATTGCAATATTTGTAATCACAAACCAAGCTACAACAATCATGACACTTCAGGTGGATGGGTTTTCTACAACAATTTCATCTGGTAATCAAGTATAAGAAGGATATTCATAAAATTTTTGCATACATGTTATCAAGACCATTAATTAATGACTCTACAATACTCAGGTATAATTATTTAGCACCTAAAAATTATGTAGAACAATATTCTAGGAATGATGATTTTAAAGAAGTATATGATGCATACTCACAACAATCATCAATCAGACTATTATATGCATAAAATTTTATTATATCATCTTGAAAAATTATGTATACCAAGAGATGAAAGGGTCAATGTAATCAAAGAAGCTCATACATCTATCATTTGTGGTCATTTCAGGGTTAGTAAGACAATTGCACAGTTACAAAGGTATTGTTATTGGCCTCAGATGAACAACATAGTTTCCAAGTATATCAAAGGGTGTGTCATGTGTTCCACAAGTAATCCTAGAACCAAAAATATGGGGTTATATACACCACTTTTGGTACCTTCACAACCATGGGAAAGTGTATCCATGGACTTTGTAGGGGGTTTTCTAATGTCCAATATGGGTCATGATTACCTGTATGTTGTGGTGGATAGATTCAACAAGATGTGCATTCTAATGCAATGTAGGAAATAGGTCACAAATGAACATATAACAAAGATGTTCTTTACAAATGTATGGGTTCATTTTGGACTTCCTACATTTATAATATCAGATCGAGACTCTCACTTTTTGGGAAATGTTTGGTCTCATTTATGGGAGCTAATGGACATTAAGTTGAACAAGAGAATGATTTTTCATCCACAGACAGATGGATAGAAAAAGATAATGAACATAATAGTGGCACATATACTTTGATGATACTGTAGAAAGCATACTAAATTATGGGATGAACAATTTCCTTATATCCAACATGCCTATAATCATGCCATGCATTCATCTACTCAAAAAAATCCTTTTGAAGTATGTTTGGGGTACTTTCCTAAATCACCTATGGAATTTGTTTTTTGCGAGTCAAATCAAGAAGATGGATAGGATGATATAGATACATATAAAAGGTTCATTCAAATGATTCAAAAAGTACATCAAAAAGTACAAGAAAAATTGGAGAAGAGACAATCCAATTATAAGGCAAGGCACGGTAAACATTGGGTTGATCATCAATTTGAAGTTTGTGATCAAGTATGGCTGCATATCAACAAGGACAAAATGAAAGGTGAAGATAAAAAGATAAGTCCAATATTATATGGTACATTCAATATCTTAGAGAAGATTTGTACTAATTACTTTCATTTATATATACTAACCTACATGAAAATGTATTCAGTGGTAAATGTTGAGAATTTGAATCTTTATGATCCTCCTATGATTATGGATGGATATGAAAGTATTTAGGTTCCAGTAGTTGATTATTTTTCTACAGAATATTTGGACGAGATAAAGGAATATGTCATTCTCGATAGAAGGATTATAACTTCATAGCAAGGTGATATGGAATATCTTCGATTTGTTCTTAAAGGGGTAAAACCAAGTAAAGACAAATGGATGGAGATGGGAAGGGTGAGGGAACTCTACCCTCACCTAGTTGATGAATAAATGTTTGGTGGTTCAAAAGTATTCCAATGGGGAGGAATGATCCAGGAGGATCCGAGAATGATCATAGAGGTCTAGAAAGATCTGGAACATCCACAAAGGTCCAGAATGGTTAAGAAATGATCAAAACTCAAGTGTCCTGATATCTCTCTAAAACACCATTAATGCGTAGAGATTGTCTTTATATTTCCAACAGTGCAAATGGATCACCAAAAATATTTCATATGAGAAAGTTATAAGTGGTCAAAGTTCCAGTCAAATATGGTCAAATGTCAAAATACAGGGAAAATATGAAGGTGACACGTGGAACCACTACAGGGGTGACACATGGAATCTAATTGGAAGTTGAATAGTAAAGGTACAAACCAACTACAAGCTGCAAATTGGTCCAGTTGCATGATGAAAAGTGGCAGGATTGATCCAATGAGAGGGTGCCATGTGGCTACCCCTCATTGGCCAATATTGGTGCAGCTGTGTGAACGTTTTTCACTAGCAGAGTTCGACTGCATGACCTCCCAAATCCTTCACATATCCATTCATACCGACAAGCCACATGATGGTTCTTGTTATTCATATGACAAACACTATATATATATTAATATAATGTTTCAAATGGGTGGCCAAAGGGCTGAGGGCCTAATCCCTTGACCCTTAGCCATTGATCATGTTAACAACCACACAACCGACACACTATTGTAGATGGGGATTAACATGCATTTCATGTGGGAGTATATAAACATGTGTTATATTGTAACAATATATTATATTGTTATAACCATAAGACAATGCACCAAAGGAAATCGCATGGAGGTTTTATATATATATATATAGTATATATATAACAAATAACCAAAATGATTCGTAGTTGGTTGGAATAGAACCCACCAACCATTGCAAAGACTTATCCAACCTACCCTAACCAACTATTCGTTACTCTTAGTTTGTTATAGCTATAAGCCTAAATATAGATAAGGGGTTGGTTAATAAAACAACCAACTTGTATTTAATTACTCCACAAATTTCGGGAAAAAGGTTAGAGGGGTGCCTATTTAATTTCTATGCACCCAAGGCTATACACACACCATTTATGAAGATAATTTACTCTTGTAAAATGTTTCAAGAGTGTGAAGCATACAAGGCTACACCGTAAAGTGTGATGAGGGTCACCTTGATGGAATTTTAAGTATTTTATATCATTTTTGCATGAATTTTCACCAGGAATCCAACAGTGTACTTTGTTTCTACATTTGAGCAACATGTAAAAATGTCCTTCTAAGACACAAGCATTTGAGAATTAATAAAAGAAGTCTCTATTGGAAGTGCACTTAGAGAGGTAGCCCAATTAGGGTGAACTATGTTTTCTCCAACTTGTGTATGTGATTATATTATTGTTGTTCATTTCAAGTTCATTTATTCACAGGTAATTTATCATTAAAGTGGAATTGTCTAGATAAGTATTTCACATGTAATTTCAAAATCGTCAAGCGATCATTTTATTTCGAAGATCAAGTAGATGTTTATGTGTACTTAAAATTATCAACATCTAAGGATTTTTCGGATTACCAATCCCCTTATCTAAGAACCAACTTAGAAATTCTTGTACACACCAACTTACAATTGCAGTGTTTGCATGCACCAATCTGCAGAAGGCATCAATCTCCCCAGCTGAGCATCAACTCAGGAAGATGTAGGAACCAACCTATTGGAAACACCAATTGTATCTTTACTTCAAGCCTTCATCTACACAGATTTGTTTCTCTGTCTCTGCTGTCACAAAATTTTCCTTCAATTCACAATATGCTTGATTTCAAAATTTCCTTAGACCTTGCACCTCCCAACCACCCTTATACAATTACATTCTTCCTCCTTTAATTTTTTTCCACTTGAAAACCTTTGAGACTCAACCTTCTCACTCTCACATACTTGAACCTCAAATCCTCTTCATCTCTTCCAAAATTCACATACACATGATTCACCTCCACTCATGGCATCACTATTTATATACTCCATGTTTTCATGGATTTTTCCACATAAAAAAATAAAGCTTATGGGGTTGTCTCTAAATACTGTGGAATCTTCCTCAAAAATGGGTTGCAACAATTACTTGAAACACCTTCATGAAACGGGTCTCGATTTCCTTCCAATTATGCACACGATCTATTCATTGGCCTTTATCTCTCAATATCCTTTGGATCTGTCTTGGATCAAATATTGACCATTAAATGCACATCAATCATCCAATCAGTCCTTGGATTAAATGTCAACCATAGATTTTTTATTGCTAGCCACTAGAACACTCAACATGACCTTGACACTCAACAATTTTTTGATATGGAACCTGATTCAATTTTATCCATCTATTTTTAATGTGTTCCCAAGATATCGAGATCACCAAGGTACCAGGCTATCAGGCCTGTGGGTCTTTAACTATGCACCCACAACTTACTTTTCCTTATTTGATATGCTACCGGGTTATCGATTGGAAACCAGCCTCACTGAGCCATTGGCCCACCAGGTCTTCGAGAGTTTCAATATCATTCAATTCCATGCTGGTATGGAACCTTTCCATCCCTGTTTCAGCCACTGAGCCCACCGGCTTATTGGGCCATTGAGCCCCAAAAAAATCAACCATGCAACTTCAATATTTCTCCCCGATATCCGATATGTGATATGATATGGTGTAGTATTTTCCTGATACATGACATTGTTCGTAAACCATGTCGATTCAACACTTGACATGTGGCACTATCCTAACCACTTTCATGGATCTGCTTTGGAGTTTTCATGGATTTGACATGGAATCCCTCTACATCTGTGGCACTAACTTAGCATGGCATGTGGCACTGATGTGGCATCGAGATAGCCCACTGGGTATTGGTTCATCGGACCCCAAATAAATTTACTACACTTACTCTCTACTTTCTCCTAATTTCCCGATATCTAATATGTTGATATTAGATCATTGGGGCACCAGACCATCAGGTGATCGACCCACTGGGGTCTCTTACCACGACATTTTCACCATTTTCTCTAATCTGATATACCTATTGATGTGGCAAAAGACATGTGGTTACATTTGTGGCATTGGTGTGGACATCAACGTACCAACACATTCATAATTCAATGCTATAATGATGTTCCTCTCTGTTGATATTCGATATGCCTATATTGGACCACCGACACACTGGGCCATCAAGGTATTGGCCCACCAAGAACTCAGTACTCCAATTCTACATTTTTACTTTGATATCTTGATCTAATATGCTGGGCCCCATGGCTAAAAGGTAACTTTTCAGGCAAGGTTTCGTAGCTCACCGTTCACATTTAAACTATGTGACTTCGCTTTTACAATATAAATCTTTCGAAATTGATTCTCCTTATGCATGTGGGATAAGTCACTTATCTCTTCTTTCTTTGATCTAGTTTACTACAATCAAAACCTCTTTTTCCAAACTCGATACATTCCTAGGCTTCCTCTATGCTCTCAAATTTCTTGTTGTTCCTTGATCAGGTCCAACCACCACTCTTCTTTAATTCTATGTAGCAAGAATTCAATATGTCTTATTCTCACACAATGACTTCATCTTTGGGGTAAGAAAAGAAAACTTGAAGAAATTCAACAACACATAGTCATTAGAGAGGCTCATTAGTGCACAGGGGCATTCTCTACTTTCTCTGTCTAGTATGACTTCCTTGGTATTCTTCTTTAACATCAATGAAAACTGAATACAAAAAATATCATCAATTTTCAAAGACATTCATAGCCTCTCCCCATCATTGACAACAATCAGTCTCCCCCTTCCTATGATATCAATGAAATCCATGATTGTCATAGTCATGTCTAAATTTTCCATAATGACAACACAATTTCCAACAATATCCCCCTTTGTCATTGATGGCAGAACTTAGTCATCTTGGTATGTCATTGATGGAAACACTTAGTCATTTTGTTGTTCCTTTAGTCTACACAGTGTTGATCTCATCTAAGTTGACTGCTTCCTACAAGACTTTCTTTATGAAAATATCCCCTTTTATTTGTACTCTCCCCCTTTAACATCAATGGGAAAGGGATATTCTCCCCCTTACATTGTACTCTTAATTTTCTTATTTTCAAACAACATCATTCTCTCTTTCTGCAACTCACCTGAGCTTGTGCTTCTCCATGAACATTCTTGTTCTTTATCTGCAAGCTCCTTTTGGCAATAATATCTTCATCAGAGTAAAAAATAACTTCATACAATAAACTCCAATGGATTATATTAACATATTTAGGTATCAACATTGCATCTTTATCTCTCAACTATCCTTTTCTTCCAATCAATTGAAGTACATAACCAAAGGAGTCATGGATTTACGTTTTCCTGATAAATTCTTTATAATTTTGAATCCTACCTTTCATTTTGTTATTTTTTTCCATATACAAATGATCACATATCAATGTTCCTTGATTCTTCAATTTTTTGTATGCCTTCATAGCTTCTAAGGGATCTTCTAATTTTATATTATCATCATACTAATTCATTTTTGTAAGAAGCATCAATATCTATTTTTTATAGATACTCATAGAAAATTCATCAAGGGCTTCATCTTCTTCACTTTATTTGTATAGAGATTCCATAATGCTTTTCATAAACCCCATCAATCTATAATATCTCCTCTAAACATTATCAGCTATAGGACCCTTCAGAATACTTGTATAATAGGACATTAAAGGTTGTTTATTATTTGAATGAGTCTTCATGGATTACTTCAAGTTTTATGGCTTCTTTACTTGGTTGATTAGATTTGGATGCTTGAATGATATGTTTTTCATATGCTTTTGTGATTTCTTAAACTGGTTGCAATCACTATCTTCTTTCTTTTATCAACATTCCTCTTCTATCTTTCAATACTAGTTCCTTTTCCTTCAGAACAACTTTACTGTTAATTTCATGGTCTTCTCCTACATGTACCATCATTTTCAAAAGAGTCTCCGTATATTTAGGTCTGTCAATTTATTCTTCCTCTCTTATCAATTTATCCTCAGATATATATTTAGGATGTTGATTTACTTCCTTGGATTGATTGCATCAAGAGAAACAACTTCATCTCTACATGAAACCATTTTCCTGGTCACACCATTCACAAAATTTGGTCCACTGGTTACATGACCTGAGCATCCATTTTGTGCTAGGCGTACAATGTGCATTAGCATGGATGTATTTTCTTCTTGTTGTTGTTTCTTCTTCCAACTTGTGTAGCTTCTTTCTTTTGTTTGGTGATGGTATTATGTTCTTTTTTTTTGCATACTAAGATAATTCACATTCTTCCTTATTTATTTTTTCTTCTTTTCTCTTCCACACCTTTGTATATTCTTGTCTAGAAAATTTCATTATGTTGCTTCTATAATTTCATGCTATGCATCCATAGTTATTGCATTTGTAACATTCAACATTGTAATGCAGGGGAGAAAATAGGTTGTAGTTTCTATCAGTAAGCCCATGAAAGCCTCTAGTCTTGTTGTTCATATGATCATCCTTGTAATTCTAGTGAGAGATTCTACTTCTATTTCTCATATAATCATTTCTTACATAAGCTCTGCAATCTATTTCCTTATGACCAAAATTTTTGCAAGAAACACAATAATCAAGAAAAAAAAATTGATACCTGGTTGTGAACGGTATTCTTGATGGAGCAACTCTTCTAAACTTATCCTTATATTTATTAAATGAAAAATTAGTCTCTTGTTGGTTACGATTTATTTCCTAGCTGTTGTCTCCACTGTGGTTGGAACCTTTAAGAATGTTTGCATAGCTTTCATGCCTTTCTTCAATTTTATTTTCTGAAGACTTAGGTCTTGCATATTGTTCAAGGGTGTTCTGATCTTTGTCATAACCAATACTTGTATTGATAATTGGTGATCTTTGATGAATGAGAATATTATCTAATATTTTTGTACTCTTTCAAAAATTCAAGCTTCTATTTAAACGATCATTTTTGTTTATCTAGTTTGTTTCTTAAGGAAATGATTTAATCCTTTAGCTTCACACACTTTTCTTCCTTTTCTTTCAACCAACTTCTCACCACTTTTTCTATCCTCTTTTCCTCTTCTAATTGAGTCTTCAAGATGATAACTTTATTCTTTGTTTCTTCAAGATCATGTTCCTCCTCTTCATATTATGCAATTCATTTTTTTTCTTTCTATTATTTTCTTTGATTCTGTCTATTTATTATAAGGCACTAATAATTTTTTCTTCAAGATCTACTTCTGCATCAATCTCAAGATTGTCTTCTTCTGTTGAATATGTCTATCTATTTTCTAAGACATCTATATGTGTTTCTGGACCAATAATGAGAGTCTCTTTTGTTTCACTGTCACTTTCATCTGAAGACTTGTTTTCCTCATTGGTATATATATTGTTCTTTTGCTTGTATAACTTTATCCTCTTTTCAGTCTTGTTCGTCTTGTAATTTTTGAAACTAGAATCTTCTTTTTCATTTCTATTTTTACTCTTTGCATAAGTACATTCATCAGCAAAGTGTCTTACTTCTTCACAATTAAAACATTTAAAGGGAAGCTTACCTTTGTATTTTCTTGATCCTCTCTTTAGTTTTCTGACAAAGTTAGAAACTTCAACATTTGATTCACTATCTAAGTTGTCATTCATTTTGTATTGTTCTATCTTTATATTCTTTTATTCCTTGAAGGATTCTTCCTTCCTTGATGTATTTGTTGGCTTATCATGTTCTATCCTCATCTCATATGTAGTGAGGATTCCATGAAACTCATCCATTATCATATTGTCAAGGCCATGTATTTCTTCAATGGAATATATCTTTGGATTGAATCTTGAGGGAAGTGACCTAAGAACTTTTTGCACAATGATGGTTTCTTTAACCTCTTCACCCAATCCTCTGATAGGGTTTACAATATCATCTTCATGAAGAAAATAAGCTACAATATTTTCTTTTTCATTCATCTTAAGGGTCTCAAATTGTCCTCTATGGGTTTGTAATTTTTCCTTCTTGACCTTGTCATCCCCTTCATATATTTTCTGTAACTTGTCCCACATCTCTTTTGTTGAATGACAATGCATGAATTTAACAAATGTTGAATCTTCCAGACTATTCAGAATTGCACCAATGGCCTGAGATTTATTGTCATTGAGCTTCTTTCCAACTGTATCTACATGTGGAATTGTTGGATTTGTGTAACTGTTCTTAACTATACTCCAAACATCAAAACCAAGTTCCATAAAATAATGTTTCATTCTTGTGCTCCAAAATGCATAGTTGGATCCATCAAATGTTAGAGCTCTATTTGTAGAAAAACATTCTTGTCTATCCATGTGTGCTGTAGGGATTCACCTTCCAAGGGTTAGATTGTTCCTGAAGGAACCAGTATGATGCCAATTATTGGAACACTTACTTATAATGAGAGGGAGGGGGTGAATCAGTATAGGAATTTTTTCATTTTCTTACAATATTTATCAATTTATTACTTTACTATCCATAAGAAGTTAATGATAAATATATACAACCATACAATTCATAGTACACAAATATTTAACATGGAAACCCAAATGGGAGAAAACCACAAAAATTGTGTTTATAATATCATGTAGGCACCGTCTTGCAGGAGACACCAATCTCTACAACTTAAATATTTGTCGGTACCAATATGCAAGAGACACCAATCTTTGCAACTTCAATATTTGCAAGAAAAAACCTGCATGGGACATCAATTCCCTTAGTTGAGAACCAACTCAACAATGTCTGTAGGAACCAACCTACAACTTCCATGTTTGTACGCACCAACCTGCAAGAGACCCCAATCTCCTTAGTTGCAAACTAACTAAGAAATATGTAGGCACCAACCTAGTGGAGACACCAACCTCCTCAAACTGTTAACATGTAACACCCCCACGCTTTGTGTGAGAACTAAATAAAATTTCTCGTTCATGAGCCAGATTAACTCTTTGATTTCCTACTGAAATCCCACTATTTGATCCACAGGCCCTATTGAAACCCCACTAGCGTGAACATGCACAAGGCACGAGCTTCACCTATGCAACCACAGGTTGTGACTGCATGCCTATAAAAAGGTGTTTTATATTTCGGGACTTCGGGAATTCTACATGCAATTCAATCTTGACTCCTATTTCCCCAAAATCCTGATCTCCATTAGCTCCTCCCTTAATCTTGCACCCATATGACTGGTTGCCATGACCTAGGGATTATTCTCTGAACTCATTGGGACTTCACATTTCACAAATTTGGAACACAACCCAATGCCTATCTTTCGAAATCCTGATCCCCAAACTCCTGATAACCCCTCACCCAGATCAATGGTCATGGCTCTCATGTGATCTGACAATTAAGATCAAATCGCGAGTTCAGGTCTCGCGATTTCACAAAAATCTACCCTTTGACTTCTTTCAGTAGCGAGTTAGCGAAATTATGATCTCTTGCCATGTTTCTTCTTACAATGGATGGTCAAGGAGGGTCCTGATAGATCCTTGGATCTACTGTCTAGAATTCATTGCTACTTGCAAAGACTGAAGGAGTCGAGGCATTAATGCCTAT
The DNA here is from genome assembly GCA_009831015.1 of Picea engelmannii. NCBI lineage: Eukaryota > Viridiplantae > Streptophyta > Pinopsida > Pinales > Pinaceae > Picea > Picea engelmannii. The sequence goes on from WSFP011393279.1 coordinate 15,404, forward strand.
TTTCCCTCTTCAACTATAATGGTCATGAAAAACCTCATATCCTTCCCGAAGGATCTCGTCTATTCGTCTCCCAAACAAAAGGATATTCCCTTTCGTTATTTGAACTCACTATCCTTTTTGAACTTGGGCAACGAAATTCAACCTCTCATAGCTTCGAGATTCCGCGGCTCTGAAACCTTCGAAAACTAACTCCTTCTTGAACAGGATTCCAAGACCCAGGTCACCTAAACCTTTAGATGATTCTTGGGAAAATTATCCCTACTCTTAGCCAGGTTTCGGGATAAGGGATCAGGTGCGTTTCAAAGTCCCTAGGCTACTAACCTTAATGAAGTGCCTTCCTAACTCACCAAGTTAGGAGCTATGACACCGGGGAAAGGTAAACTCATGGGTTTACTGTAGCAGTAGCCATACCAAGGAGCTTACTTTGACTCTGAGATATGATGCAATTCCCTAGGGAAGGTGCTTTCAAGGAATTAAATTAGAACATCACGAGAATTAAGTAGATGGGATGATTCTTCGTGGAACAGACTCATGCTCCAAACTTAATCATTCTATACAGAAACCAACTATGGCATATAAGTATAAACATGCATCCATTACTTCCAATATAAAAAACTAGGCAATCATTCCGCATAGAAACCATTTATGGGCATATAAACATGAGTATGTATCCATGATATTCAATTCAAAATACATGGCATAAAATACTTATCAGAACCACAAGGCGTGATGCGACTGTTGAGAGGGGTGCTCATTTCCACCCAACCATAGGCTCATTCACTCCCAATGGATTTATCATTGGCCACCTCTGAGCTTAGGCCATGATGCTTTTATATTCAATCTCTTACTTCCAGCTCAATGGAAGTTAGGGATGAAGGTTACTCTCCTTCTCCCTATACAAGAATAGACGAGGTCAGAGGTTACTTTCCTTATCCCGACTCAGTCTCTCTTCTCTGCGATCCCAACTCACTTTTCACTATCAATCCTTCCTTAGACCTAAGATTTTTCTTCTCTCATCTCTGCATTCTTCGCCAGTCGTCTCTGCCCACACCACACTTCCTTTCTTGCTTTCCTCAGCAAGATTGTGTGTGGCTTGAATTCTCAGTCCATGGTCAGGTTCGGAAGCCTTACATATGGGCGGTCTGCCCCATCCCCTCATTAATTCTTGAGGAGGTATTCCCACCTACCAGCCTGACTATAATTCATTTCAAGTCAGTGGGTTGTTATGATCTTGAGCAATTAAAACCAGCATAGTACTGGCTCAGTGGAATTTAACGCAATCAATCTGGGCCCCTTCCACCACCTTTTCACAAGAAATCGTGGTTTCTTTTAGAACACCCCCTTCCCAAAAGTCATGCAACACATATTCAGAACCAATTTACATTCATCGACCTTTTATACAAAGGTCCATCAAATCAAACATTCACACGTTTGAGTTTGCCATAGTTCCTTGGCCAATATAGTTATATTTACAGACTGGGGGAAACAGGGTGTTACAATTCCCTCCCCATTAAAGTAACATCATCCTCGATATTATATCTATAAACATGACGTGTATGTACATAAGTAAACAAAATCGGATATGCCTGTTTCATGACATCTTCTATTTCCCACGTAGCCTCATCTGGTCCAAAGTGTTTCCATTGCACCTTGAACTATGCAATGATTATGTTCCTAAGTGAGGTTTCCTTCCTATCTAGTATGCATTGAGGTTATGGCAAGCAATATCCCTCTGGTTCCACCTGGATCAAAGACCAGTCAATTATATGATTAGCATCATGTATATATTTCTTCGATAAGGAAACATGGAAAACATTATTTGCCTTTACTGTGGGAGGTAATGTTATTCTATAGGCTATCGATCCCACTCGATATAACACTTCAAAGGGTCCACAATACCGAGGTGCCAACTTGGAACAGGCTCCCATCCTCAGGGAACTCTTCCTGGGCCTAATGCTAAGATAGATGTGGTCTCCCATATTGAATTCTCTGGGAGTTCTCTTTCTAGCGGCATAACGTTTCTATCTATTCCGAGCTATTTTAAAATTTCTCTTTATCTCAATCACTTGTTTTTCCATTTCTTTCAACATGTCGGGTCCGAATGTAATTTTGTTCATGAGATTACTCCAAATGACTAGAGTTTTGCATGGTCTACCATAGAGGACTTCGAAAGGACTCATCTTCGGTGATTCTTGGTAGCCATTGTTGTAGGAAAATTCCACCAGTGGTAGGTAATCTTCCCACTTTTTAGGTTGATTAATTACATGCATCCTTAGCATGTATTATAATATTTGGTTCACTCTTTTCATATATCCATCGGTTTGAGGATGATAGGCTGTGCTAAATAATAATTTGGTCTCCATAACAGTCATCAAGAATTTCCAAAAGTTTGAAGTAAATTTCCTTAGGCATGCCATGTAGTTTGAATATCTCCTTCATGATATGTTGGCAATATCTATTTCCTTGCAAGTTGATTTGATGGGAATAAAGTGAGCGAACTTGCTTAATTTGTCCACCACTACCATGATGGAATCATTCTTTCTGGCCAATGATGGTAATCCGGTGATGAAATCCATGGAGATGGTCTCCCATTTCCATTCCGGGATTGGTAGAGGTTGTAATAACCCTACTTGGTCTCGATGTTCGTCTTTAACCTGATGGAATTCTAAACATTTAGCTAAGAACTCAGTTATGTTTTTATTTAGTCCAGGCCAATAGAATTGTTTCCTGGTGGCCATGATCATCGTTTGGTATCCTGGGTGACCAGTATATGGTTGTTTATGTAGTACATCCATTATGAACCTCTTCAAGTCATCACAGTTTGGAATATACAATCTGTTTATGTAAGTTAGCAGACCTCCATATAGCATCTGGTAGCCTTCATACTTTATCCCTGCAGGTTCTTTCTCCAAGTATGAGGTCATGGTCTAGAAGAATGTGTCTGTTTCTTGTGAATTCCTGACTTTTTCCTTGAAATTCATCTCGCAGGTGCTCACCGCTTCCAGGTGAATTTTTTTCATACTTTTGCTAATGGCATCAACCACCTTATTTTCCTTTCCTTTGATATGTTTGATTTTGAAATCAAACTCACTAAGGAGGGCCATCCACCTAGCTTGTCTAGCATTGATTTTTGGTTGGTCAAACAGGTGTCACAATCTACTGTGGTCTGTCATAAGTACAAATTTCCTACCCAGGAGGTAATGCCTCCACATTTTCAAGGTGTTCACTATGATGGCCAACTCTATATCATGGGTCACATAGTTGACTTTGTGCTCATTCAATTTCTGGGATTCATAGAAAACTACGCTTCCTTCTTGCATAAAGACTCCTTCGAGTCCTTCCTTGCATGCATCTATGCACACGAGAAAGTCATTTTCAGGATCGACGATATTCAACATGGGAGCATGGGTCAGAAGGAATTTTAGGGACTACAACCTTTCTTCACATTCTAGTGTCCAAATGAATTTAGCCCCCTTATTCTGGATGACATTGATTGGACAACCAATCTTGGAGAATCCTTTTATAAATATCCCATTGTATCCCGCTAAGCCCATAAATGATTTGATATCCGAAAAATCCTTTAGGGTAGGCCATTCCATGATAGACCTAATCTTGTCAGGGTCTACTGCTACCCCTTCTTCAGATATGACATGGCCCAAGTAATGTATTTTCTTTTGGAAAAAGTCACACTTGCTAAATTTGTCATAGAGATGATGTTCTCTTAGCACTTGAAGCACAAGTCTAAGATGCTCCTCATGTTCCTCTCTATTCTTGGAGTAGATTAAAATATCGTCAATAAAAACCAATACAAATTTGTCTAGGAATTTGCTGAGTACATTGTTCATCAAGTACATAAAAGTGGTAGGGGCATTGGTTAATCCAAATGGTACTACCACAAATTCGTAGTGACCATATCTCGTCTTGAAGGCAGTTTTGTGGATGTCTTCACCCTTGATTCGAACTTGATGGTATCCAGATCTCAATTCAATCTTTGAGAATATGGAAGAACCTACCAATTGATCGAACAAGTCATTGATTCTGGGTAAGGGGTACTTTTTCTTTATGGTTACCTTATTGATTTCTCTATAATCTATGCACATTCGGAGTGTACCATCCTTATTCTTCACAAACATGACTGGTGCTCCCCATGGAGACACGTTGGGCCAGATATAGCCTTTGTCCATCATTTCTTTTAGCTGTAGTTTAAGCTCGACTAGCTCGGGGGTGCTCATCCTATAGGGTGTCCTAAACACTGGCACCGTTCCTGGTGCAATTTCTATTGAGAATTCATTGTCCCTTCTCACAGGTAGACTTGGTTATGTTTCTCCCTTCTCCATTTACACATTCTAAGGTTTTATAGTAATAATCCAACTTACTTTTATATGCAGCTAGCTAGTCCATACCAATCAACAAGTCATATGATCCTAGGGGTAGTATGTTAAGGGTAGCTTGGGTGGAAAATCCATCCATAGCGAATTAGCAGGCTGGTATGACCTCCACTACCTTTATTTTGGTGCCAGTGGCTAACTGTACCAATCATGGCTTGGCATGTTTATGTGGTTGTAATTTACACTTACTAACGACCTAAGGGGCTACATAACTCAAATTTGAACCAGGGTCAATTAAAATAGACACTAGATGGTTGGATATCATACTTTTCATCTCCTCCACTGGAGCTTGGTGGTCGGCTTGTTTATTATCCATGGCTGCATAAATTCGTGGCATACTCTTGGCCATGTCATTGACAATGGTAGCTTCCTAGACGTTGTAAATTCTCCTATTGTTCTACTGTTTATGCGGGAAGTCCCTCAATAGATGTTCTTCTCCACAACCCCAACATTTCAAGAGTTATTTCTTTGGGTTATCAGTCTTTCCTGGGGTTGATCCAAGAGGTCTATTTCTACTCTGGGAACAAAAATTCAGCTGGTGTACACTTTGGGTAGGAAATCTCATCCTTGAATCCTTCTTATAGTTTTTAAATCTTAGGGATTTAAATCCCTTTTTCTGGAATCCTGAACTATTCTTCTGCTTCCAACCTTTGTGAGGTTCTGGTCAAAGCCCAAACTTTTCATAACAATATCTTGGCTTTCAGATAGTTTCTTCTAGGGTCCTTGGCTCATCAAACTCAATCCTGTTCTGACAATCCTTAGGTAGCCCACTGATGAATCGTTGCACCTTGTCCTTTTCTTCTTTTATGTAGGGTACATACCTAAGAAACTCAAGGAATCTACTGATATATTCCTCTATAGGGAGTTTCCCCAGCTCAAGTTCATAGAATTATTTAGTCTTTTCATCGAAATACTTTTCCAACAAATACTTCTTCCTAAAGTATTTTTCAAACCAGTTCCAAGATAGGTCTTCTTCATGAATCCCTTTCACATTCTTAAGGTCTTCCCACCAAATGGAATCCTTTCCATTCAGGTTGAAAGTGGCTACTCGGGCCTTCAATTGTTTTGAGAAGTCATGGAATCTGAAATAATTCTTTAGTCCAAGAAGTCAGGCCTCCGCTTCCTCTCCGATTTTGATCTCACCATTGAAAGAGGGTGGTTTGTCCTTCTTGAATTCTTCGAGATTATGACTTTTGGAATGCTTTCATTTCTTTGGTTTTCTTCGAAAATGTGAACTAGTTCTGCTACTAGAAGATCTCTCTAAGTTGCCAGTTTCCTTTCTAGAGGAATCGTCCGACGCTTGTCCACTATCTCCGGGGTTGACCTTTCTCGAGGTTCTCTTCCCAGTGTGGCCACTTAAAAGACCATGTTTTTGTATCTCAGGTGGACTTCGACTCCTCTTTGTCTATTGTCGGTCCACGTGACTAGTGTCAGGTCCATGCTGCAATTGTCTTTGTATGTCGGATAAACTCTGCACTAAGACTGTAATTATTTTCGTTTACTTCTCTTTCTATTTTATCAACCTCTTAGTGTCAGACTTCTAGCTTTGTAGTTAAACCATGAGACTTCTCACAGTATCAGCTAGATCTAGAGGGGTCTCTATGACCCTCCTTTCGTCAGACTCTTCATCTCTATTGTGGGAGCCATCCCCCACTTCATGGCATGCCACCATTCTATACGTTTGCAGTTTCCTGTGGTTGATCGTCCTCTTGCGTGTAGTCAAAACACTTGTTTTTACCCAACATTATATTCGTTCATAACCAACACCTAATTCAGATTTCTTAAATACCTACACACAGAACAATAATGCATACACACACAACAATAATTTGTGATTCTTTCTATAATAAGGGCGTAACCAACCTTTTTAGGAAGGGAGTAAGGTAAGATGACACCTTTTAATGTGCTCGTCCATGAGCCCAAACAGGCCGAGTGTTGTAACCGTGCTCTGATACCAATTTGTAACACCCCCATGCTCTATGCGAGAACTAAATAAAACTTCTCGTTCATGAGCCAGATTAGCTCTTCGATTTCTTGTTGAAATCTCGCTATTTTATCCATAGGCCCTATTGAAACCCCACTAGCCTGAACATTCATAAGGCGCGGGATTCACCAATGTGACCATAGCTTGTGACTGCACACCTATAAAAAGGTGTTTCACATTTCGGGACTTTGGGACTTCTGCATGCGAGTCAATACTGACTCCTGTTTCCCCAAAATCTCGATCTCCATTAGCTCCTCCCTTAATCTTCCACCCATATGAAAATTCTCCATGACCTAGGGATTATTTTTCGAGCTCATCGGGACTTCACGTTTTGCGAAGTTGGAACACAACCCAACGCCTATATTTCAAAATCTCGATCCCCGGACTCCTGATATCCCCTCACCCAGATCAACAATCATGACTCTCTTGTGATTTGACAATTCAGATCAAATCACAGGTTCAGGTATCGCGAGTTCACAAAACTTTATCCTTTGACTTCTTTCAGTAGCGAATCAGCAAAATGTTGATCTCTTTCCACGTGTCTTCTTATGATAGACGATCAAGGAGGGTCCTAATAGATCCTTTGATCTATGATCCAGATTTCATCACTACTTGTGAAGACTGAAGGAGTCGAGGCATTAATGCCTAGGCTCCCACTTCAAATCTAAAGGTATTGGCAGACCTCAGATTCTTCCCGAAGAATCTCATCCATTTGTCTCCCAAATGAAAGGATATTCCCTTTCATTATTTGAATGCGCTATCCTTTCTGAACTTGGGAAATGAAATTCAATCTCTCAGAGCTTCGAGCTTTTGTGGCTCTGAAACCTTTGAAAAGTAACTCCTTCTTGCACAGGGTTCCCAGACCTAGGTCACCTGAACCTTCAGATGATTCTTGGGCAAATTATACCTACTCTTAGTTGGGTCTCTGGATAAGGGCCTGGGTGCGTTTCAAAGTCCCTAGGCTATTGACCTAAATGAAGTGCCTTCCTAACTCATTGAGTTAGAAGATATGACACCAGGTCAATGTAAACTCGTGGGTTTATCATAGCAGTAGCCATACCAAGGATCTTACTCTGACTCTGAGATATGATGCAATTCCCTGGGGAAGGTACTTTCAAGGAATTAAATTAAAACATCGCGAGAATCAAGCAGATGGGACGATTCTCAGTGGAACGGACTCATGCTCTGGACTTAATCATTTTATATAGAAACCAACTATGGCATATAAGTATAAACATGAATCCATTACTTCCAATCTAAAACACCAGGCAATCATTCCACATAAAAACCATTTATGGGCGTATAAACATGAGCATGTATCCATGATATTCAATTAAAAATACAAGGCATAAAACACTTATCAAAATCACAAGGCATGATGTGACTGCTAAGAGGGGTGCTCATTTCCACCCAACCATAGGCTCAATCACTCCCAATGGATTTATCACTGGCCACCCCTGAGCTTATTCCACGATACTTTGAGATTCAATCTCTTACTTCCAACTCAACGGAAGTTAGGGATGAAGGTTACTGTTCTTATCCCTATACAAGAATAGACGAGGATGAAGGTTACTCTCCTTCTCCTGACTCAGTCTCTCTTCTCTGTGATCCCAACTCACTTTTCCCTCTCAATCCTTCCTTGGACCCGAGAGTTTTCCACTCTCTTCTCTACATTCTTCGTCGGTCCTCTCTTCCCACACCACACTTCCTTTCTTGCCTTCCTCAACAAGATTACGTTTGGATTGAATTCCCAGTCCATGGTCAGGTATGAAAGCCTTATAGATGGGCGGTCTACCCCATCCCCTCATTAACTATTGAGGAGGTCTTCCCACCTACCATCTTGACTGTAATTCATTTCGAGTCAGAGGGTTGTTCTGATCTTGAGCAATTAAAACCAGCGTAGTATTGGCTTGGTGGAAGTTAACGCAACCTCTCTGGGCCCCTTCCACCACGTTTTCATTAGAAATCATGGTCTCTTTTAGCACATCCCCTTCCCAGGATTCATGCAACACATATTCAGAACCAATTTACATTCATCGACCTTTTATAAAAAGGTCCATCAAATCAAACATTCACACCTTTGAGTTTTCCATAGTTCCCTGGCCAATATAGTTATATTTATAGACTAAGGGAAACAAGGTGCTACACAATGATACCAAATCGACTCTTTACTTCAAGCCTTCACTTGTAAATATATGTTGCTCTGTCTCTACTATCACAAGAATTTCCTTTAGTTCACAATATTCTTGACTTTGATAATTTTCTTAGACCTTGTGCCTCCCATCCACCCTTATACAATTACATTCTTCCTCTCATTTTATGCTACTCGAAAATATCCAAGCCTCTAACTTCTCACTCTCACATACTTGAACCTTAGAGCCTCTTCATCTCTTCCATAATTCGCATACACATGCTTCACCTCCACTCATGGAATCACTATTTATATAATCCATAATTTCATGGATTTTTCCACATACAAGAAGATAGATTATGGGGTCCTATATAACTCCCATGGAATCTTCCTAAAAACTGGGTTGCAAAAATTCCCCAAAACACCTTCATGAAATTGGTCCTGATTTCCTTCCAATTGATCACACTATATGTTCATCGACCCTTATCACTTGGAAACCATTGGATATGTCTTGGATTAAATATTGACCATTGATCTGGTTAATACCCACCAAAACACACCATGCAATCAAAATGCAAAAAAACCGTACGGTCAATCCTTGGATTAGATGTCAACCATAAATTTGCTATTGCTGGCCACTAGAAAACTGGACATGACCCTTACACTCAAAAAATGTCTGATGTGGACCCTCATTTAATCTCATCCATCAATTTGTTTTGTGTTCCTTAGATATCGGGACCATAGGGGTATCTGGCTATCGCCCCCCTAGGCATTTAACTCTACACCCACAACTTGTTTTCCTTGATCTGATATGCTATTGGATTATATACCTAGTGTCTTCACCGAGACTTTGGGAGCTTCGATATTATTCAAATGTGTGTCAGTATGGAACCTTTACATCCATGTTCTAGCCACCAGGTCCATCGGTCTACTGGACCATCGAGCCCTCAGAAATTCAACCATGCAACTTCAATATTTCTCCCTAATATATGATATGTGATTTGACATGGCTTAATATTGTCCTGACATGTGACATTGTTCATACACCATGCTGACTCGACACTTGACACACGACACTATCCTAGAATATTTGATGGCTTTGTTATGGATATGTCATGGATTTCACATGGACTTCCTTTCATCTATGGAATTGTCTTAGAATGACATGTGGTGTTGATGTGGCATCAAGATGGCCCATCGGTCCCATAAAAAATTTACTACACTTATAGTTTTGTTTCTCCCAATATCCCAATATATAATATGTTGGTATCATATCATGAGGGCACTGGGTGACTCGAATATCGACCCACCAACACATTGAGGTATCTTATTGATGTGCTTTCACCCTTTTCTCTGATTTGGTATATTTTTTGATGCAACACAAGACATGTGGCTACTGTCGTGGTACTGACATGGAATTAATGTGGCCATCATCCTACCGAACCATCGATACTTCAATGCTGCAATGATGTTCCTCTCTATTGATATCTGATATGTCAATATTGGACCATTGAATCACCAGATGATTGGGGTATCAACCCATTGGGTGCTTAGGAATTCAAATCTACTTTTTTACTCCAATCTTCCGATTTGGTATGTTGTGTTGAGATTTTATGTAATTTCAGAAGTTATTCCTAAATATAATTCTATTGATTATTCCTAAGTGTAATTGTGAAAGGGTTTATTGATAAGTCATGTCTTTTAGTTCGTTTAGAGTATAAATAGAGGTTATATCGAGTCATTTTGATCACTCATTGAATATAACTACAAGAGAGTAGTACACACTTATCTAGGAGGCTATTCTTAGTTCATGTCTGGGTCTCTTTGGTCTTGATTTCATGAAAGAGCATTGTATGACATTGTACATGTTGGAGGAATCTATACTAAGGAAAGTTTGTAGGGTTTTCTCCCCCTTGAGAGTTTCCCTGAGGATATATCTTATTGTTCTTTGGATATCTATCTTTCAATTGTGATCCTTTTTCATATTAAATAATATTAAATAGGTATAATTCTTTAACTATTGGGAAAACAAAAATAAATCCACATGGTATCAGAGAAGTTCTGAAAAAGAAGATTTTTCCGTAGATTTTTGGAAGTGTTTTAGAAAACTAACTTCATCTTCCTAGGTAGGATGACTACCACCACCAAAATTGACGAGAAGTTGGAAGGAGTAGAAAACTTCAAAGAATGGAAGTACATAGTATGCCTCCTTCTGTAAGAACATGATTTAGAAATATTTTTTGGTGAGGAAGTTCCAGAACCAAAGGAAGATGAGGCCAAGGAAAAGAATAAAAATAATAAAGCCATGGCTAAGAGGATTATTGTAGACTCAATCAAGGATCATCTGATCCATAATGTTTCTTCGTTAAAATATCTGAAGAATATGATGGATGCATTGACTCATCTATTTGAAGGCAAAACATCAACAAAAGGATAAAATTGAAGACCCAGATGAAGAATGTGAAGCTTAAAGATTCAGATTCCATTCACTCTTAATTCTCAAGAGTGAATCATATCAAGGAATAGATTGAAGCTATTGGAGACACTTTTGATGAATCATAAATGGTGATCACCACCTTGAATGGTCTCCCAAGTTCATGGGACTCATTCATTCAAGGAATATGATCAAGGAGGAAGCTAATCAAGTTTAGAAGATTATGGAAAGATTACACTCAAGAGGAAGCAAGGCTGTTAGCAAGAGAAGAGAAATTGAGGGATGATGATCAAGATTTAGTTGTGCATACAAGGAAAGGAAATAGTAAAAATTAACCCTCATCCCCAAAGAAACCTCAAAATTCGAAGAAGAATCAAAGAGACTATTCAAATTTGATGTGTTTATGTTGCGAAAAACTGGGACACGTTGTAAAATTTTGTCCCCTTATTCTTAAACTAAAATAAAAAGAAAAGGGAAAGAGTCATCATGTTCATTCCTTTGAATATGATGAACCACTGAAGAAAATTGCAAGATAATATGATTCAATTGATTATGATTACGTCCTAATATAAACTCTCAGAGGAACATTCACCCCTGGAAATGATACTTGGTTGGTGGATAACGATGCTTATAAGAAAATGACAGGGTATAAAGGATCTTTGGCAAACTTAATTCATAAATAATCACCTCATAATGTAAATATGGGTGATGATTATTAGTATCTGATCAAAGGAGTATGAGAGGTATCCTACAAACTAGATTCTGGGAAGGCAATGAGGATGAAGGAAATGCTTTATGTACCAGGTTTGAAGAAGAACCTTCTCTTGATTTCAAATTTTCATGAGAAGGGTTTCAAGGTTGCATTTGTAGATAGATAAGTTCTCATGTGGCCAAAAGGAAATATGTTTGATGATGCATTTGTTATCATTTTCCAAGAAGGAGGACTGCATAAATTAAAGGGACGCTTAGATTCAACATTGATTCATGACACTATGAATTCAAGTGACTATGTCATAGGATATTTTCCCACCTACACTACATAGATTTAACAATTGTGAGCAACATGGTAACAAGACTACTAGAGATTCAGGTGAATCTAGATGGCATGTGCAAAGGTTGTGCACAAGGAAAGAATGTGAATAACCCCTTTCCAAGCAGTGATAATAGATCCAAAAGAGTTTTGGATAGTGTACACTCGAACGTATGAGGACCGAAGTCAGTACCATCATTCAGTGGGTACATATATTATGTATCTTTTATTGACGATTACTCACAAAAAACTTGGATTTACTTCTTGAAGTCAAAAGGTGAAGTATTTGGTAAGTTCAAGGAATTCAAGGAACTAGTAGAAAACCTAACAGAAAGGAAGATAAAGACGTTGAGATCA
>WSFP011393280.1:0-27727 GCA_009831015.1 Picea engelmannii
AAAAAGTTACACTTGGAGATGATTATCAATACCCTATCAAAGGTGTGGAAGATTCCAATTACAAACTTGATTCAGGGACCCCAATGAAGATGAAGGATGTACTATATGTACCAGGTTTGACAAAGAACTTACTTTCTATCTCAGCTTTAGATAAGAAGGGCTTCATATTTTCTTTCATAGATGAAGAAGTTCTTATGTGGCCTAAAGGAAAAACCATAGAAGATGAAATTGTTATTGGAACAAAAGAAGGTGGCTTATATAAGCTAAAAGGTCACCTAGTTGCAGCCTTGACTCATTCCATTGAGAGTCCATGTGAACTTTTCCATAGAAGACCATCTCACATCAACTACAAGGGATTACCATATGTGAGCAAGGCAGTCACAAGTCTACCAGAATTCAAGGTTGACCATGAAGGTGTGTGAAATGGATGTGCACAAGGAAAAAACATCAAGAACCCTTTTCTAAAGAGCGTCAGTAAAGCAAAAGGAGTCTTAGAGCTCATCCACTCAGATGTACGTGGCCCAATGCCATCAACCTCCATTAGTGGGTATGTATACTGTGTATCATTTATTGGTGACTATTCTTGCAAAACTTGGGTGTACTTTTTAAGATGAAGTGTTTGGAAAATTCAATGAATTCAAAGCCTTGATAGAGAATCTCTCTGAAAGAAAGATCAAGACACTCAGGTTAGATAATGGAGGAGAATACACCTCAAAAGAGTTTGTAAGCTTTTGTAAAGATGTCGGGATCAAGAGGGAGCTCACCACTCCCTACAATCCTCAACAAAATGGTGTAGTAAAAAGAAATAACAGAACTATAATGGAAGCAACGAAGACTATGATCCACGATCAAGATCTTCCAATGTGCTTATGGGCAGAAGCAACAATAACAACAGTATATGTACATAATAAATTATCCCATAGTGCTCTTGGGTTTAAAAGCCCTGAAAAGATGTTCTCCGGAAAGAAGTCAGAAGTAAGCCATCTCAAGATATTTGGTTGTCCGGTATTTGTACACATTCCAAAAGAGAAGAGAACCAGGCTGGACCCTTCAGGAAAGAAGGGAATATTTGTTGGATACTGTGAGGTCTCAAAGGCCTTCAGAATTTATATACTAGGTTACCATCATATTGATATTAGCAGAGATGTAACCTTTGATGAAGATGCAACACTCAAGAAATCAAGAAGATGTCAACTTGAATAAGTATATGCAGAAGAACATGTAGCTCCCAGAGTTGCGGAACCAGCGAGGGAAGTCATAACTTCCCCTAATGAGGATATTCCAAAAGATCATGACATAATAGAATCTCAAGAACCTCCCGAGATGACGATCTCTCAGAAGAGAAAGTCAACCTAGGCAAGGGAACTTATTCAAGATGGAGAGAAATATGGTGTCCCCGAAGGAACTATGAGACAAGTCAAGAAACCCAAGTCATTCTCCAGTTACATGGCTTTGATGTGTGATCTCCTAGAGAAGGAGCCTACTTTCATTGAAGAAGTCATTCAGAAGAAAGAATGGGCAAATGCCATGACAGAAGAATACCAATCCATTATAAAGAATGATGTATGGAAAACATTTCCTAGACCGAAGAGCAAGGATGTGGTATCTTCCAAATGGCTATACAAGATAAAACATGTTGTTGATGGAAGTATTGAGAAATATAAAGCAATATTTGTAGCTCGTGGCTTTTCTCAAAAGGAAGACATTGATTATGAAGAGACGTTTGTTCCTGTACCCATATACACTTCAATCAGAACCATCATATCCCTTGCAGCTAAGATGAAATGGAAGTTACACCAGATGGATGTGAAAACAACTTTCTTAAATGGTGTCATTGAAGAGGAAGTGTATATAAAACAACCTCAAGGGTTTGAGGTTGAAGATATAAAAACACATGTCTACAAATTGAAGAAGGCTCTGTATGGATTGAAACAAGCTCCTAGAGCTTGGAATGGAAGAATTGACAGTTTCCTAACGAGCTTGGGCTTTACCAAGAGTAAAGTTGATTCTAACTTCTACTTCAAGGTTATGAATGATGATCCTGTTATATTGTTGTTGTATGTGGATGACCTATTTCTAACTAGAGAAGAAAAATACATCACTAATTGTAAGAAGAAGCTCGCTGCAGAATTTGAGATGAAAGACCTAGGCCTAATACACTATTTCTTAGGCCTTGAGGTTTGGCAGAGCCCAGAGAAGATCTTCTTTAACCAAGGGAAGTATGCAGTTGAAATACTCAAGAGGTTTGATACGTTGGAGTGTAAATTCATGAATACACCCATGGAAACAAAGTTGAAGCTCATGGTTGATACTTCGTCAGAATTGGTTGATGCTACGTTGTATAGACAGATCATTGGATCATTGATGTATTTGACGAACACCAGGCCATATATATATGTTTTGTTGTGAATACCTTGAGTCAATTTCTGGTAGAACCCAGACATGTTCACCTTGTTGTTGCAAAACATGTGATGAGATACCTTAAGGGCACATTGGATTTTTGTCTCAGTTATAGTGGAGATCATGACTTCAGACTGAATGGATATACCGATTCAGATTGGGTTGGAAGTGTCTATGATAGAAACAACACCTCGGGATGTTGTTTCGGTCTGGGGTTAGCCATGATCTCATGGCAGAGTAGGAAGCAATCAAATATTGTTTTTAGCACAGCAGAAGCGGAATACATTGTTGCATGTTCCGCCAGTTGTGAAGCCATATGGCTTCAGAAGTTGTTGACAGGTCTATTTGATATGGAGATGGAAGCAACCTTGATTCTATGTGATAACCAGAGTTGCATAAAAATGATAAAGAACCACGTGTTCCATGACAAATCAAAACACATAGAAATTTGATATTTGGTCATTTAGTGGTTAAATAAATCATTTTGTTTGTAAAGAGAGCATCTTTGACTTGTGAAAAATTCTTGAATGGCTAGTAGACCAAAATGATCCTCTTCCTTGATCGTTTGACTTGGGAAAAGTGCCCGATGTTTTTCTTAGAAGGATTGGACGATTTCACTTTGGGAGACGATATCTCTTTTAATATTCCATCAATCCAAAATGTGCAATATGGGTTTTGCTCGTAAAATTTTTCTAATCATTTTGAACCCATGTTGTATTTTTGCTTATGGGGACCACTGCCTCGAGATCCGTGAATTGCCTCAAAAAACAAGCAATGGTGATAGCTTTGTGAAACTGCCATGTTGAGAACAAAAATGATAAATGCACCATGGCCAAGGGATGCCTATAGACTCAATAGAAAATAACCATGTGGGAAGACATAAGTGTGCATGACATGGACCAAACTAGGCCCCACAAATTACAATCACCCCTACATAAGACCCGTGGCTCTAGACAATCATGTATCCCAATAGATTCATGCCAAGGCCTCCAATCATATCCAGGACGAGAGATATTGAGATGGGGACTAAGGGGACTGATAATGATTGGACCGAGTCTGGGAGTCCACTACAAAATCATCCACTACGGTTTACATGGTTTTTGACTTGCATCCTTGGGCTTACAATGGTGTAGCCAAGTGAAAATATAAGGGTACCTCCTGGAGAGGTAACAGGCCCATTAAGTAGTTAGTGGGTAGTTACTCAATGTAAAAGGGTCATCATTATTAAATAATGCCCACTAAGTGGTCAGTAATCATTAGTTATGGGACCACAAGTTGTCAAAGTTTTGCTAAAGAGAAGTTGATTATAGAGTTAACAGGCTATGTGATATTTTGTTGGGAGCTCTACTCAAGGAGGTTGCCCCTCGAAGAGGCCAATAAACATTGCTCTTCTATTTTCTAGATTATTAATACAAGGGTTATATTCTACAGGTTCTATATTATTGTCTCTCTTATTTACTTTTTTGTAGTTTATATTTCTTGAATAATTGCTCAATAATCACTATTTTTGCTAGTTAAGTAAATTACAGACATTGGCTTGCATAGTGTCCCTTCTTGTGGCATTTGAAGCATGTCATGTGACTCAAATCCTTCTTCCTAAGATTTGAAGAACATGACTCTTCCTTCATACCCTTCTAACCCCTCTCGAGTCCTTTATTCCCACCTTCCCCAGCTTCACAATGAAGACAAGGTTTTAGACTTCCTCCACTCTTGCTCCAATTGTCTATTGTCTTGTTCCTTCTTGGAAGAAATTGTCCCAAATCTTTTCAAAGGCAAGCATTTTCTCACGAGCACAAACACCTTGCACAAAGGCTTCCCAGTGTGCGGAGAAACCGTACAATACAATGGGCAATAACTCCTCATCTTCGATCTTCATCCCAATCACAAAGTTTCGATCTCTAAGCTCGATGATATTAATTAGGTAGCTTGCAACTATGCCTGCACTTCTGAGTGAAGTTGGAAGATCCTTCTAGCCAGCCACTCTTTGAGATCAGACATCCCGAAATTAGTCATTCCTGCAACCCCTTGAATACACTTCAAACAAACAGATCAGCCAAAAAACAAATCAGTAACGTTTCACAAGTTCAGATTGCCTCTCATAGGGATAAATCAACCCTCCAATCACTGGAGCTTCTAGGGCATCTCACCCACTAACCCCTCGTAGGTCCTTGTGCCTATCTTAGGCATTGATCACTCCAATCTCTTGAGAGTTCCGGGCATCACACCTGCTGAAATCCTCCAATAGCAGCTCCCTCTCACAAGCAGAAACCTTCTCCATACGCTAGAGGTAAGATTTCAGAAGCACAATGTTGATATCATGTTAATTTTTCATCTCATAACAATCAGATATGCACTCACTACAATAAATCCTACAGCGGGACCAAAAGTTAGCTTAACCACATACCAAAAATTTGAATCTGAAATTATCGAAACTTAGGATTGATTTTCCAAGAACCTTGTAGACACAACATATAGTGATAATTGATCAAACCAGAAAAGACCTAAATGCTAACTCTATGAAAGAGAAAACCTGAGAATGAAAGTCAGCTTGCTTTAAATCTCTAGCAGCAATCACATTTCTCACTATTGGCTATGGAAAAAGAAATTATAACAGCTTGGTATCACACTCAAAAACCACACTATCCAACCCAACTTAGTGTGCCCTCCACCTTTTATAGATCAAGAGAAGAAGGGAGTTACAAAACAAAAATGTGATCCACATTTCTCACTATTGGCTATGGAAAAAGAAATTATTACAGCTTGGTATCACACTCAAAAACCACACTATCCAACCAACTTAGTGTGCCCTCCACCTTTTATAGATCAAGAGAAGGGAGTTACAAAACAAAAATGTGACCCCTAAATCAATGTACCCTCATGGGGATGAATGTGCCCTCATGGAAAGAGTGCACCCGGCAATCAATGAGCCATCAAGAAGGAAGAGTGCACTCCATTTTGGGAAGAGTAACCCCCACAATGAATGTGCCATGAAAGAGTGATGTGACTCTCTTGGGAAGCGTAACTCCCATCATTGATTCACCCACCTAGAGAAGTGCACCCTACCTCACGTAACTCCCAAAACCAAAAATAGACAGAAGAGGGCTTCATAAGCAATGTGACTTCATGAAAATCACTTCCACAAATGCGCCCTCTTCAAGCAATCAACCAAATCGAATTTGCTGCCCAATCGCCATGGCTTAATGGATCTGCTCGACAACTCACTGAAGCTGAAATGGACCAGCTCAGATAAACAAGTAAAATTAACATAAGCCATATTAGTAAATTGGTTCAGCTTGAAATGATAAATAGCCATGTGAAATTCATATGCCTATCTGTTCATGGACAATGATACCTTTTTCCCTGACAGAATGGAGCCTTTCCATGACAAGTATCTGAAGAGCAAGGTCAAAAGCATATTACGAAACTAGTTCAAAATGACTGTAAATAGTGAAGTAAATCCAGTCTTCATAAGTTATTTCCAAAAGAATATTCACATCACTTGGCCAAACTGTTTTACCCTTCAAATAACTCCACATTTGAACTTGTCATTCCTTAGAAATGAAATGTAGGAACATTAGTAATGGAATTCCATATTGGGCAATTGTAATGGATGGACAAACATAAGTAATGAAATGTACAATCTCTAAATGGCCTAGCCTTTCAGCATGCTCAAATATTCCAGGACACATGCTCAGTGGTGGTCTCCAAAGTCATGTAATAAAATGCTTGTGGTTCCCAGATTCTTGCAATATATTAATAATTGAAGCATATCAGGAGTGGGTTTCTTAGACAGAAGCATAGAATAAGCACAGGACAAGGTACTCTTCAGTGTTATACAACTTCTCTACTGTCTTATGATTTATATGAATCTGACTGGATTCATCATTAAGTCCAGTCCAATCGAGCTTCTTCAAAATTCCAGTGTCAAAACTGAACTGTATCCTCATTCTCATATACCATTTTCTGTTGCCAAAAAATAGATCCCACATCCAAAGCGGCTTACAAGTAATCTTAAAACTTGTTTTCTTCTCATTTTTACGGCCTTGGCCAAATCTCTAGAGCACAGCTGCAAAAGTATCGTCATTAGAGATGAAAATCACTTGGTTTAGTGACTATGTACTGCTTAGCATCACCGATAATCCACACAAGAACAATGTCCTGATTTAAAATGATGGAAACGGTTAGCATCTCTCAGAAGGATTTCTTGTCCTTCTATCTGAGCATCTCTCAGGAGGATTTCTTGCACTTCTATCTTAGAAATGAACTTGATAGATGTGTGGCAGTCACCGGCATAAAGTTTTTTGATGACTGGGATAGGTGCACCAAAGGGTATGCTTATAATCCTGAAAACCATTGCTAGTTTTTCACTATGGTGGCAAATAGTGTTTAGCTTCTTCTGCTAAGCATCATGCATCACAAAATTAGTATTGGGCACATAGCCGGCTGCCTTCATCTTGCTCATCAATTCTTCCAATTTCAAATATATCTCCTCTGTCTGTGGATGGGACCTGTCTTCAGCATTAAATGTATGAACTGTGTTCTTAATCTCAATCCAACTGCAGCCTGGCTCCTTTTTCAACCCCTTCTCTCTCATCATTTTTCTCATCTTTGCACAATCATCCCACCTGCCAGCTGCAGCATATATATTTGACATCAGAACATATGCTACATTTTCTTGTGGCTCTAATTCGAGGAGATATTTTGCTGCATGTATGCCAATCTCAATACTACCATAGGTTGCACAAGCACCAAGTAAGGTCCGCCACACTGTACCATCAGGCTTAAATGGCATTTTGTTAATGAATTCCATTGCTTCTTCCAAGTGGCCAGCACGCCCAAGAATATCAACAGTACAGGCATAGTGTTCCATTCTTGGTGGGATGCCATGATTGCATCCCATCGAATTAAAGTAGCAGATCCCTTCATCGACTAAACCTGCATGACTGCATGCAGAAAGAACACTAACAAAAGTGATATGGTCTGGTTTCATGCCTGCCTCTTGCATTTGCTCAAAGAGTTGGAGGGCCTTGTTGCAATGCCCATGCTGTGCATATCCAGCAATCATTGCATTCCAGGATACTGCGCACTGTTTAGAGGTTTCATCGAATACTTTGCATGCATACTCTATTACCCCACACTTTCCATACATGTAAACAATGGCACTCCCTACAAAGGCATCCATCACAAAACCAGTTTGAGCAATCTGGGCATGAACCTGCTTGCCCTGTTCTAAAGCTGCTAGGCTTGCACATGCCCTTAGGACACTGGAAAAGGTAAACTTGTCCTGCCTTGTCCCAGTATGTTGCATTTGACAGTAAAATTTCAAAGCCTCCTCACCGTGCCCATGTTGGGCATAGCCTGCTATCAATGCATTCCATGACACCACGTCTCGTTTAGTCATGCTGTTAAACACTTTGCTAGCATCTTCCACACAGCCAGAATTGAGATAGTTGGTGATCAGAGCATTCCTTACAGGTGTCTCTGACTCGAGCCCAATTTTCATAGCATGGGCATGGACACACTTCCCTTGCTCCAAGGCTCCTGCATTGCCACAGGCACTAAAGATGCTAGTTAATGTAAATTTGTCTATTATCATGCCCATTTGCCGCATTTGAGTAAAGAATCTCAGGGCTTGCTCAGTATATTCATTGTAGGCATAACCAGCGATCATGGCATTCCATGAAACCAAGTCTGGCGCATGCATCGTCTCAAATACCATTTCTGCATCCCTGATCTGCTTACATTTGGCATATACTGTAACAAGCGCATTTCCTACAACAACATCCGACTCTAGTCCATATTCAATAATCTTAGCATGGACTTGCTTAACCTGCTCAGGAGCCTCTGAATTAGCGAATGAAGTAACAACACTGGCAAAGGTCGATTGATCAGGAGTCATGCCTCCCCTCTGCATTCTGTTGAATTGTTCAAGGACTTCTTCAGCATAACCGTTTTGAGAATATCCTGCTATGAGAGCATTCCACGAAACCGTATTCGGCACAGGCAGTTCATCAAAAGCTCTCTGTGAATCGTCTGTCCTCCCGCATTTTCCATACATGTCAAGGAGCGCACTCCCTGCGTGAACATCACCTTCATATCCTGTTTTTATGATGTGGGTATGAATTTGTTCGCCTTGTTGCAGAGCTGCTAAACCCGCAGACGCTCGCAGAGCGCTGCCAAAGGTGAATTCATTCGATTTCATACCTGCCTTCTGCATTTGCCCAAAAAGCTTCAGGGCCTCGTCCGCCCAACCATGCTGGGCATATCCTGAAACTATAGAATTCCATGAAATAACATCTCGTTCAGGAATTTTGTCAAATACTTGGCGTGCATCCATCAAACTGCCGCATTTGGCATACATGTTGATGAGGTTGTTGCTCGTAAACATATCTAGATTAGCGCTAGTTTTCATGATATGGGCATGAACTTTCTTGCCCGTCTTCAAAGCTCTTGCATTGGCACACCCCTGCAACAGGTTATTATGGACAGTCGAATCTGCCCACATGCCTTCTGTATTTTCAAACTGGTGCAGGGCATCCAGCGCCTCTGTCAATCTTCCAGCTCTTGACAATTTAACCACGTGATCCGAAGTTACATAAGAAGCTATATCGCTTCTCAGTTTTTCTTCTGATTGCCATTCAATGGCCATGGCAGCAAAACTTTTACTAACCGTATACCCTTTGAACAACGCTGTTGGATTCCATAGTCGAAAACAATAATCAACTACAAAATATGGGTTCTTGTGATGGAAGGAGTGAACTGTCTTGAAACTTACATTGCTGAAAATAAAGATGCCGAACTTCATCATTCATTCATGCCAGAATATTTTGTATAAAGACATTATTAACCCACAACTACTCAAACCAAACCTGAAATCCAGAGCACAAAGACATCATCGAACAAGTAAAAGAAAAAGAATGGAGGCTCAATCCAAACCTGAAATCGAGAGCATAAACACATTTCTAAAACAAGTAAAAGAATGGAAAATATATTGAACAAAATCTTCTGGTGTTTGAACTTGTGATCTCTTAAGTTAAAAGGAAATACATGTTCTTCACGATTAAGCCCACTTCCTCTCTAGAATTGAACTTGTGATCCCTTAAGTTAAGAAGAAACACATATTCTTAACTATTAAGCCCACTCAAGGTATATATATATATATATATAAAAGCACACTCCTTCTCTCTGGAATTGAACTTGTGATCACTTAAGTTAAGAGGAAACAAAGATAACATTAATGTTACATTCTTACCTCATATCATCGAAAGAATGGTGGACTTAGCGAAGGACACCTTGAATTGAACTTGTGATCGCTCAAGTTAAGAGGAAACAAAGGTAACATTAGTGTTACATTCTTACCTCATATCATCGAAAGAATGGTGGACTTAGCGAAGGACACCATCAATCCAAGAATGTATAAAAGTGTTTACTCCATTCCATGCTCTCGTGGGAAGATTTAATTTGGAGAGATAGGTGGATCTGTCTATATTAGATTATAAAGGAACATAGCGCATATATAATAAATTATCGAGTTCAGAAGTTGTTGTTCATCCAACACTCTCATAATACTAGTCACCAAATTTGTTTGGAAAAGGATAGTACCATTACTAAGAAAGAATGTTGGACCAAAAGGAAGGTTAGAAAGACCTTTGAAATTGAATTAAATTTGAACAATATAATTGGGATGAAGAAATGAAGCTAAGTGGAACTTAGAGACCTTTGATTCATTTGTTGCAAGATTAGAGTCTAGAGAGCTAATGGATCTGTAATTGAGGGACTTATAGCCCACTTGCTTCACCAACATGAATACTTTGAGGAATTAACTTCTAATATCTAGTTATCTATCGTGTACAAAGATCTCACTCTTTAGGGTAGCTTGCACACAAAACTAGCTAACAATGGTAATAAATATCAAGATTTTGAGTTGGTTTCTTTATTGTCTATCACTAGGTGGGTACATTGAAATTGGCTTTGTTTTTTTTCTTCAAATCATACTCCTACCCTTGAGGTATGAGATATGGTCATGTTTGTTGGCTTTGAGATGCCAGGACAATCCTTTGTACATGAATGGTTACAACCAACCTCTATAGGTGATGTCAACTAACAACAAATGTACAACTTGGTCAATGCCACTGAATTCCTTGCATGTATTCAAGCTTGGTGGGAACAAAGTGGCCAATAGATGTGTACTCACCACTATGGAAAGAAATACACAAAGTTCAAGTGCAATTGTAATACCCCCAAGTGGTAACTAGATATATGTGTGTATACCTGTTCATATAGGTTGGTGAGCCAAGATGGATTTTGGCTAGAGTTCCTTGTTTATATGAATGTTAGGCCAGGGTGCTTGTGTGATTTTAGGCTGATGAGCCTATATGTTGTGGCTAGTGAGCCAAGCTTTGTAAATTCTAATATCACTCTTAATATTAATAAAATACATCATTGTTTTGGACCTGGGACAGACGAGTATGGGGTGATAAGAATCCACGAGAGGGAAAGGGGGGATAAGGGCTTCTGAGAAGGGCTTAAGCTAAGGGGCTAAGCCAAGGAATATAGTAAAATATTCCTAAAAGTGCAAGCCTAAGTTTATGTTGTTTAATATCCTAAGTTCCTAAGGGAAGGGAATGAATTACCAAGTGTGAACAAGGGAGTTCCTTGTATGACAAGTGTCATGAACATAGCATGCATTTATAATGTTGAGTTTTAGTGGAAAGGGGCATTCTAGCTTGAACATTTTGTTCAGAAGGGGATGTTGTCATTCAGATTGATCGCCACTCATTGGGGGAGTACTCTTTGTTGGGAATTGAACTAGAGGAAATAGGGATCTGTGAGCTATTGTACCAGTTTACCTTGTAAATAATTGGTGGTTTGGGTGTGTTTTTCTCCCTAAGTTTCCTTGGGAAAGGATGAGACCAGAGAGGGGAATTTTTGGGAATAGGTTTCCCTCTGTGTTGGCCTAGTAGTTTCCTATAAGCTCCCTGAGAGAAAGCTTGTGTTCCTAGTGTCACAGAGCTTTGAGATTTCCTGGTCGGCCCATTTCTGAAGCCCTAGAAGGGAAGTGTTATACCTAAGGGACTATGGAGCAACGAAGGTGTACACTTCCTTGGGTGGGACATGCTAATGGGGAATAAGAGGTTGTGAGGTGGAAATGCTATGAGAGTTGGTGCCATTAGTTGTGCCATGAGTTGTGTGTTGTTGGACCTTAGCTTTCATGTGTGAGTGCATTTTCCTTAGTGGAGTCCTAGCCTTGGATCGGGGGTGACCTATTGTTGAGAGCTAGAAAAACAATGTCTACGACTGGAAGGAACATTTGAGGTTTGTAGCTAGTTGGTGCTTTGTTAAAGATAAGTGTCATGTCTATGCATGCTTAATTTCTTGTATATTGTGATGTAATGAGTTTGTTTTTCTGCTGCATTTTAATGAATAGATTTTCCACTGCATTGATGGTTAAATAATATGTTTAATTATGTATATACATGAATTATACATAGTATTGTATGTTTTCTAGGTCACATAATTGTAAAATATGCAGGGTAGACTATGCAAGAGTATTATAGAGCCTAGTGGGCATGTTTGATGAGATTATTAGAGGATTTTTTTGTGTGGTGTGGCCTAGGTGGATACCTGGGAACGTTACATTGTGGTATCATAGTAAAGGTTACAACACTCAGGCTGTATGGGCCGAGAACTAGGATGAAATTGAAGAATTTGTAGACCAGTCATGGTGAATTGGGTGTAATTGGGAAAAAACCCCCAATTTTTGTAGTGAAATTCAATGAGAAATTGATGCAAGCGTGTCAAATTTATGGTGTAGAGGTCGAATTGAATGCATGATTCATAAATTGTTTGTTAGAAGCTAAGTTACAAAGCTTCCATGGTGTTCAAGAAAAGAAATTTTAATTTTAGGAATTTCTTAAAATTTTGGAAAATTTGGGGGATTTTCCATACAGATGACGTTAGCGATGACGTGGGGGTGACAGATGGAAGATGGAGATCAAGTGGATGCATGATCTGGATTGGATCATTGTATTTTTTTTTTATCTATTTCGATCCTTTTAGAGTGGAAAAAATTGGAGGACTTAGCTTGCAGGGCCATTTTAGTGGCAAGTCCCAATTTGGAAAATTGGGGTCTAGAACCTTCCGGAGCCATTATAAGCCATTAAGCGACATTTTTTGGGGTTATTATGTTGGAAACTTTCTCACACCCCCATGGTGATGTTATACACTCTGATACCTTTCCAATGGTGTATATCGTGCATTGATTGGAGTTTGTATGCAAAAGTTATGTCTCTCGCAAGTTGACCTATCGTGTTGACCACCATGGTATGAGAGGATGTTGCATCAACCCCCATTACTCATGCATCTAGGACTAGCCACGCATGTAATTTCAAGAATATTATATAAGATCCAAAATCCTGTCACAATTGAGGGTTGAGGAAGTCAAAACCTACCCCTAGATGGATATCGAGCTATGTTAAATACTAGGCCACTAGGAGGAGAAGGGGTTCCTTTCTTTTGCATTGTATCTTGTTCCATAGCTGAGAAAAACATCTGGGAGTGGTATTTTGTGAGCATAACAGAGGAGGAGAGATTCTGTAGTAGCCATACATGCCACAGGTCAAAGGAGACTCCACAGAGAGTGCCTCTCTCTTTGTACTTGCAAAGTAACCTCACCTTCTAGCTGGGTTTTCTCCCGTATTGGGTTTCCTAGGTCATATCTTGTGTTTATTTTTGGATGGTGTGTATTTATTTTTGTTCTCTATTTTTCGCATTTGAACTATTTCATATTTTTTTTAAGAAGAAAATGAGTAATCAAGAGTCTGGAATCTAAGGGAAAAATAACCTTAATAGTAAAGATTTTAGTTATTTATGAAATATGTTGTGAAAAACTATTCCAGTGGAATATCCACAACAGTTTACAGATCAATGCACAAGTGGAACCTTATGTGTTGACTTGTCATACATTTGGGATCTAGAGGCTAGATGGCAGAACCAGGACCATTTGGAAATTCGAAGATTTGGAATTTTCAAAAAGGGATTTTATTGAAAAGTCATAGTTTAGATGCCATGTTAGTGTGTTGCGTCCGATGTCATGTCAGCATTCTTGTCAGATTCCATGTGAACATAGATCTCATTAATAGGGCCATAGTGGAAGATCGAGGGACAAATTCCAAATGGTAGAACCACAAGGTGGAACTTTGACCATCCAAAAATCTATAAATACATAAATCCATAGTTTCTCATAAATGGGATTTTATTGAAAAGTTAGATCCAGATGGTGAAACCAGGAAGAGAAACTGTGACTATCCAAAAATCTGAGTTAGTTGTAAAATAAACCTTTTACAAAAGACGAATGATGGATGGCGGAACCTGGAGAGAGGAACCATGACCATCTGAAAATTCAGAAGTTCTTTAAAAGTGTCTTAGTGAAAAATCTGGATGTCAGATGGTGGAACCAAGAGGTTGAGCCATGACCATCTGGAAATATAGAAATCTAGAAATTTCATATGTGGGATTTTAACGAAAAGTTAGATGTCAGATGCCACGCCAATATTTCTAGGTGGGATAGACACATCACCTCCAGCATGGATCCCACGTAGGATGATTCCGGACTGTGCAAGTAATTGGAGATGACATGGATTTTTCAACTGAAGGATGATGTGAGAAGAGGACATGTGTTAGTCCATGGTGAATTTGAGACCATGAGACTCTATTATGGGTTACACATATTTTATCCTGAGAACGATGAGAATCATTGATCACGATCGATCGCAACCATTATATATTTCACGATTAAGAAATTTGTTGACTCTCATGCATATTTAAAGACCAAATTTAATCATAGTCGTTAGATCAAATCATCCTCGGTGGTTAGATATTTCAAGAGAAAGATGCATGGTTAAGGAGTGCTCATATTTAAGCACAAATTAAATCAAAGTCGTTAGATTAGATTGTCCTAAGGCATTTTCAAGAGCAAGATGCATGGTTAAGGAGTGCACATATTTAAGCCCAAATTCGATCTAGACCATCCGATTGAGCTAGTCTCAGTTGTTGGATCTATCGAACTTAAATTAATCCAATAAGACATATGCACTTTTAAGTCCGGAGTTAAGTCTCAATCGTCTAATTTCTATCAAGTAGCAAGATCATGCATGTGGAGGAAGGTAGGGATGGATTGGGACCCTCTCTCTCATCCATGGCTACGAATGTGTCAGGTGGCATGAAAAGACCAAGGGTGCAGGTCTTGAGGAAAGAGAAAAAGGAAAAGGAGAGAGAAGGAAGGTCTGGATGATGGCAAGGAAGGGCTAGGTGGCCACAGTGATGAAATGGTAGACCTAGTTCATGACATATGGAATCAACCACCACATCAATAGACATGTACCATGCAATCCCATTAGGATACCATGTCATCAGGGCCACATCAGAGTGCCACATCGACAAAGTGTTCCATCAGCAAGGTCGTGGTGGAAGGTAGAGGTGGCAGACAAAGGAGTTTTTTTTTGGAGAAGTTGGAGGTTGTATGATGGTGGAATGTCATATGTTAGATGGTGGAATGCTGCAGTGGAACTGTGACCATCTGCAAAACCAAAAATTTGGATTTTCATTTATTTGGAATTTTTTCAAATGTCGGATCCAGATGCAGAATCATGACGCATAGTGGAACCTTAAGCCCAGTGCATAAAAAGAAAAATATGCTAGGTGGGAGGACACATCATCCCAACGTGGGAGCCACATATGTAGAATCCCTAGATAATACAAGGAATTGGATCTAACATGGAAGTGCCAGGTGGGGGTTACGCATGGAGAGGACAGGTGCCCTCCTATGGTGAATTTGAGACAGAGAGGAATGATTAATAGAATTTTTGTCTCTAAAACCCACTAAAAACTAGGATTGGTGATCTATGCAATTCTTCAATGTCTAATCTAGAGAACGTACAAGTTGTACCTAGAAGGTATAAAAGAAAAGGGGATGGGACACATTCATCCCATAACCAATGACAGAGTGACAGGTGGAGGCATGTTATCGGGAACAAGCTAGCTAGGGAAGACAAATCAAAGATCGCCAGGTGGAAGTCAGGTACAGGTGGGATTTCCTAAAAATGGAACTTTTCCAAAAGTCCATATTCTGGATGGATAGATATCCAGAATATTTAAGAACACTAGATGAAGGACATCCAAGAGTTTGGAAAATATGGATCTATTCATCCCTATGTTAAACTGTGAGGCAGTTGATCCATACATCCAGTGTGGACAAGGAATCCATGTTATTCTAGCCATGTAGGCAAGTACCTGTACAGACAGGTCCATGTAGGTGCCACATGGGCAGGATGATGTCATCATATAGATCGATGAGAAGATCTTCCATAGGTCATAAATCCCTTCCCAAAGCTTAGAATTGAGCAAATGAATAGCCAATGGAAAGCTAAGGAAGAGCAGAGTCGATTTGTTCACCCATATTTCATAGATGTGTAGACAATTTCTTCATAAAGGAAAAATAAGGCATCTGGTGGCCTTCAAGGACTAGAAATGATGTGAATTTTCCATATTTACTTTTATATGTCTAATCTAGCATACAAATTTTATTCTCTACACATTGTGCATATTTAAAGTTATAGATAGAATAATTGAGTATGAATATCAGTGAGATAGATGATACTCAGGAGGATGAAGTCAGGGGGATGAATGTCAACTTGGGAAATGATGAGATTGAATCCAATGGGAACAAAGAAGGTATAGAATAAAGTATTTATCTGGTGGAGACAATAAAGATTTTGCAAAGAGATGTGCTTAGCTATATAAATGATAATGAGAAGATTATGAAGGCTCAAGAACAACAGAACAATGTTAGCACCAAGTTGCTCTAGAGTTTGGAAAATTTGCATAAGAGGAAAGATAAAGAACTAGATTCAAGGAATGAAGAAGATCATGTATCCCATGCCAAGAGAGAGGAAACTAGGAGTGCTAGTGTAAAATTCCCACGAATATAAATAACACAATTATCACTAATGGATATGTTTTTTGCAGTCAAATTTAATTATAACAAGTAGACATCCTTGAAATTTATAACATAGTAAGCATGTGTTTACAAAACATAGATCTAGAAGAACACCATTTTTTTTTCTAACATAAATGTAAGGATCACAAACATACCTACACTCATTCTTACAAACACATTCATTATTTTAAAGAGTTCACTTATGAACAAGTGCAATGTTCCAATCTATTTAAATTTGGACCTCTAATCAACAACCCAATAAATGTAAATAAATTTTGATGACATTCTGGATTGAATTAAAACCAATATCCTCAACAAAATAATAATTCAATAGTGTAAAAAAATGACATTTTCCCTGAGACTTCACTTGAGCCTTGGGAGTATCATATTGTCATTTTGTTCTTCCATACTCTATTTTATTTATAGTATGTATCTCTTAGGTTCAAACATAATTGACTAATCATATTGATAACAATGGAGATCTAATACATAAATTCTATCCTTTTAGGTATCCCACACTAAGAAGTATAGTTTATGATTTAAATGACATGATTTAAAGCTTAACATTATTTATAGACAAAGATTTAGAGCTTAACATTATTTATAGACAAAGATTTAGAGCTTAATACTACAAATTCCATAGTATTTGATTAATTTCTAACTTAATACCACAGATTATAGGTAAAGTCTTGGTGGTGAGTAAAATAGAAATATCCTTAGTCTGCTACTGTACATATTCAACCATGCTCTAGCAAAAAGATGTTGTAAAAAAAGAGTGCAACAATGCATTCATAAATACATATATAAAGGAGCATGATTGGCACCAGTCCAAAACATATCCTTCAATTTAACAATTCTTATGGTTTTTCTCTAAAACATGAGTGTGATGCAATCAATTATGCTCTTGTAAATTCTCACATAATGAACTTGTCAGTGTTTTAACTGGATATAAAATCAATACACCTTTTTGTGGAATGCTCATGATCAACTAGGTAAATATTGGCTCTTTCAAATCCTTTGAAATATTCTCTAAGGTCTGTTGTTAATATTCCTATGCAATGATAGATGTATGGACATAAAATATAACTCAGGCACAATTATGTGAACCACCCATTGGGTTTATCATTTCCTTTCACCATTATCTTTGCTAGTGCATCAAATTCTAGTTTATACACAACACTTTACATTTTGATTCAATGTTAACTACAACTCAAGATTTTTTGTTCTAAATCATTGTTAATATTGTGATCATTTAATGGTTGTCAAGTATAATTAAGTGGGGTATAACATAATTTCATTCTATCCTAAACACCACTTGTAATGGCATGGACATGAAGATCCATGAGGAAAATTTTGCATGATGCATTTCATAGTGATCATTCATGAATTTTATTGCTCTTTAGGAAAGGAGAATCTTAACTAGACTGCCCCCAATATCATCAAATATTCCTTTGAGGAGTTTGTTTTGGAAGAAGAATTAGCTCATGTACATGTATATTATTGTTATAGCAAGATTTACATCACCCTATGCAAACTTGCTCAGAAGGCCTTTTCCATTTCCCTATGTAGACTTGAAGTCCCTTTTTGCATTTCCCAGAGCTAAAAATTGTATTTTTCCACATATACGTGCCCTAACAACTATACAACATGTGTATACACAGGTTGCACCATTACATCTTGTGTACATCGGGTTTTGTGCCCAAAATTAAAAAATGGTGTCGGGTTTCCATGTCGGGTTTCCATGTCACATCACGGGATCCATGATCCTTGACCTTCCATATACTGGAAATGTTTCGACTCAAACCTTCATCTCCATTTGAAGACTATAAATGGGCCTTATCCAAGCTATGGAAAAGAGGAGAAGAATTCAACTTTGAGAGCAAAGTTAAACTAGAGAAATTATTCAGTTCATATTGAATCTGCATCCCTTTGTCCTTTTAAGTTTGTACACATTGTTCAACCCCCAAGCTCTTCCCTATTTGATGGAGAACCTCATTGTATCTCTTATATGAGCTTGCCTTTGGTGGAGGATAGAAGTGGTGGAGGCCCAACTGGAAGGGACTTAGTTTCTCGGTTCCGAACATGCTGACACTGAATTTTTTCATTAATACACTTCTATTGATTACAATTTAATAGAAATACTCTTTTCTCATCCAATTAATGTCTTGCAAATATTTGAATCGTTATTCCATGGGCATATTTGTTATGAATATTGAATATGCTAACTTTATATATTATCACCATATGCTTGCATATCTTGGTTTTTGAGGACAAGTTGCATGTGTATTGTTTTGAGTCAAGTGCTCAATGGTGGACTTAATCGAATGTCTGGACGAGGTAGTCTCTTTATCTTGTCTTGTTAGCATATTTTTTTATATAGCATACTTGAGATTAGAGTTGATTTCTGTAGTCATTTCCGTATGTTGTGGTTTACCCCATGCCATAAAGTGATGTTCCTCGTAACATAATTGGTGAGCATACTGGGGAGGGAATATTCTTTTCAGAGTTTGGAGTGTATTTCTCCTTTGATTGCTCTCATTTATATTGAGTTTCTTGTCGTCTAATTGCTTGACAACCTCTGTTCATTTTGAGTCTAAGTTTCTTGGCCTTATCCTTAACTTGGAAGTGTTTCAATACACATGCGTAGTTTTTTTCCTGACAGTCGTGTACATACGTGAGTTGTCGTTCTGTAGGAAGTGTATATATGTTGTTTTCTTCTGAACAATCGCATACATCATCCTTGTTTGCTTGATTGCTGAGTTTGATGTTTGTTGGGTAATTTTTGATGGTTGTTGAGTTTTCTTAGGTCTCTGTCATGACT
This sequence comes from Picea engelmannii, assembly GCA_009831015.1. Taxonomy (NCBI): domain Eukaryota; kingdom Viridiplantae; phylum Streptophyta; class Pinopsida; order Pinales; family Pinaceae; genus Picea; species Picea engelmannii. The sequence goes on from WSFP011393280.1 coordinate 19,218, forward strand.
GTTAATTTCTTGCAAAGTGATAGGAAACCTTTCTTTGGTTGAATTTTCGAGTGGTTTTTCTTTCTCATCATATTTTTCATTAGTTGTCCTTGTATCTTGGGCTGTGTGTTTTCTTCTAGATATTCTACTTGGTTTGTCTCTATTTACATACAGTAGAATCTTTATATCAAGTTGTTGTTCAGTCCTTGCATTTTCATTCTTTTATATTGAAAATACAAAAAATATACATTTTACATTGTTGGCATTTGATCTTTTGGGTTCTTATCGGTGATCTTAGTACATGTATGGAAAGATTGCATCTTATTTGAAATTGCATAATTAAATTGAAAATTGCATTTTGAAAAACTTATCATTTATTTGGTTTTGAAGTTAGGACTTTGCATTTTATTCATATTCATTTATTTTACTTGCCGAGTCATAACATCATCAGTTTCATGACCGCACCTTTTTGAGTAAGCAAGGCCACTAAACATAACACTGCTAAATTTAAAATTGATTAGAAACGATTTTATTTTTTAAGGTGCAAAAACTATCTTAGGATTTAGAGCCTTGGAATAGGATTTTGTGAGTAAACTTCTCCAAGGCTATTAAATTCAACATATGTGTCTGACTAAGGGAGTGGTGAAATCCATTGTATAATTGGTGACGTTAGGAGGCTCTGCTTACATCAGAGTTAAGCACGAGGTCATGTGAAGTTGGTTGAGGGGATATCCCCACAATACCTTCTTAGTGTTAGCGATATTTCTGGGGATCTATTCGTATATGGGGGTCTCGCTAGTACCTTTACCTCTGTGAGAGGCGACGCTTTTGAGATTTCAAGCTTTGTTACCCTACCCATACAGTAGAACTGACTTACGACTGTTCGCCTATGCATCGGTTATATCGTGGTGGCTTAGTTTCTTGACATAGGTACCACATAGGTTACTTGCAGGGGTTATTCTGCAGGTATCTTGGGTCAGATAAGGGTCGGACAACACACAACCTTTATGGAGGATTACATCTCTGGGGGGATTTGATCGGTTAGCGGTTAAGCCCACGAAGGCCCTTATAACTAATTTTGATACCTCTGATATTTTGCAGGGAGTCTCAAGCCCCTCTTGGGCGAGGCATACCTACTTTAGGGAGGGAAGCCCCTTTTGGTCGCTTTATCCTGTTTGTGTGCATATTGGCCTTTTTTATTTTGATGTGCTCTTTGATTATTAGTTAGCCTTAGGATTTGTTTTTATATCTCAAGTCTTGAGCCATTGTGGAGCCAGACCAACTTACTTGTAGGTCTCGTCGTTTGTTAAGATTACCACTGCATCTTGAGTCTTTTCCTTCTAAAAGGCATAAAGTTATCAAACATGGTACACACACCTCTGCCTACCAGACTTGTGATCATACAAGGATGAGTACTGAGTCGAGTTGGAAAAATACTAAGAGTGCTTCGACTCCCATTCCTACTATAGTTAATAGTGTTCCTTAGACACCTTCAACCACTACGGTTGTAGTGTTGATGGTTCCCATCATCACTCCTATCCAACCCACGGTTTCTACTCAAACCATTGGGATGAACCCTTTTGGGTCTATTTTTTGTACACCTAGATATAATAATCAGTCCATCCCTACAACCTCTAGCCCTTTTTCTTATGGTATTTTGAATTTCACATCGCAATTTTCATCCTCCATTCCAGTGTCTAACCTGAATACTAGTATTGGACTTGGGGGCATGGCTCCTCTACATATTCCATTCTCATTTGGCGGTGCTCATATCCCTCAAACAACTCCTACAGTTGGAAGCCTACGTCCTTTTCACCCCAGGTCTAATCCTGGTCTTAATTCTCCTAGATGGAGTGGTCAACCTAGTGGACAAGTTGTTGCTTATGTTCCATCCTTTACACCTACCTCCTCCAAACCGATTCTGACCAACACGTTTGGCATTACGAATCCAACTCTATCCTCCAAATTCACACCCGGAGGAGGTTAGTTTCACACCTTGGGCAACCCCCAACTTGGAGCTACTCCAACTGGGGGAAATATTCACAATCTTCATCATAACATTCCTATTGGACTGGTACCCAACCAACCCCTTATGAATCAGTTCGAAGGGGGGTTTTACAATCCCGAAAAGGGCCATGGTGCATACTAGAACCCTGGAAGGGCTACAATACTCCAACAACAATATTTCTCGGGATCTTGGGGCCATATGTCACAAACCCATCTCCCTTTTCTAGCCATGCTTAATCTGCCAGACCTGTCTAGATTAATGAATGAGCATGTGCATCATGACCCGACATGCCCCCCTGTCCCCACCAAGCTTCCTTCAGATATTCCAAAATTCAAAAGCAAGATTGGTGAGGATCCTAGTGATCACATCATTACTTTTCATCTTTGGTTCTCTTCTAATTCCATTAACGATGATTCTATTTCTCTTAAGATTGTTTCAACACACTCTCATGGGGGTTGCAACAAAATGGTACATAGAGCTACTAAGGGGGATGTACGAAAATTTTAATCATATGTTTTTAGTACTCCTCAACCACTTCCAATTTTTGGTTCGTTATGATGCCGACATAGAAATTTTGTTGGCTTTCTGCCAGGACAAAGCCACCCATATCTCGGATCACATATAAGAGTGGCACAGACGAAAGAGGTTGATAAATGCCTACATAACTCTAAAGTTCCTTTTGGAATGGTTCTTTAAGTCTCTACAACCTTATATTTCAAAGGATGTTTCGACATCCGGAGTTACATTTGAGGAAGAAGCGATTTTTAAATCCAAACAATTATATCTTATATATGCTTAGTTTGGGATGTTATACGAAATTCTTCCAGACGCATCAAGTTCAAGCTATGACCCTAGAAAAAATCTTGGGCCTCATGCTAATGGTATTGTAGGCTCCGCAAATGTGAAATCTACAGACTTGGTGACAAGCCAATTGAAAGAGTTGTCTCTAAACCAGTTTGTAGGAGGGAAATCTTCGTCTGTGTCCTCTACTCCCACTCAGTCAAAGGATGTACATTATGTGCAATCGTCAACAAACCTGAATGGTAACCAACAACCAGGAGGAAATAAAAAGAAAGGACGAGGTAACAATCGTAAGGGTGGGAGGAATGATAATGATAAACCTAAGGATAACGGTAATAATAAAAATTCGAATAATAATGCTGGTGAGGGAAAGAAATAAAGACGAAAGGTGAATTTTCCCTGCAAGCTTTGTACAAACAATCAACTAACCCACTTGTGCCCCAAACTTGCGGAAGCTACGAGGCTTTTACCTCTACTACATGCTGTGCTGACTAATCCTTTTCCACATAATCAACACATGGCCTCAAGATCCTTGAATGTCAAAAATGCGATGAGTGGAAGTCAAAACCCACCCATGCAAGATGGTGACCTTCTATGCATCAATATGGTCAAGTCTTAGGTTAACATAGCCACTTGATCTCACAACTACAGTTCTTCACAGATTGTTCCAGGTCTAGAGTCTCCCCCTCCTTCGAAGACGACTTTACAAATCAAAAAATTATAGCCTCCACTTCATATTCTGAAAGGAGTACTCAAATGATCTATACACAACCCTAATGCTAGAGATGCCAAGAATTATTCTATTGTTGAAGATCTAGGTCAAACCCATTGTGCGATGTCGACTCTGGAGGTACTCCAAACATGTCCTTCATGGAGGAATGGCTTGTTATCTATGTTAGGAGCTCTATACCCATGTGACTCTAAGGTTATCAAGTTTGACATCACAGATGTGAAGCCTCGCTTGCCTTATCACGTGGCCTTTCAAATCCATGTTAGTTACTCAAATTGTACCATCAAACAGACTATTATTGATGAAGGCGCTGCAACGTGCGTGATGTCCCTGATCTATTGGAAATCCCTTAGCTCTCCCACCCTTTCACAATATTCGACCAAGTTGACTTCTTTTGACATTCATTATTTCCTCCCTCATGGTATTATTCTTGCCTTCCCAGTCCAGTTAGGTGGGAATAAGGTGGATGTGGATGTCGAGGTGGTTGATGCACCCCTCGATTAAAACTTGTTACTAGGATGTAACTGGACTTATGCTATGAATGCAGTCGTATCGTCCATCTTCAGTACTCTATGATTTCCTCACGATGGGAAGATCATGACGATCAACCAATTTTCCTTTGCGTACGCTAGCCCCAATGCATCAGTTGGACTGTTGATCCCCATGATCAACAATTCTCAACCGACAATTGATAATATTGGTGTCAGAATGTATTTGTCCCTTATGGGTACCTTTGATTTCGTGGCACCAATCCATCATATTTATTCCATTTCCAGTAGGTCTTCTTCATCAATGAGGTTTGTTACTTTCCACACTTTGTATTTTAACGATCCTTGGACCCTACCTTCCTCGACTGTGTCTTGTGAAGGTCAATCACATACTAGAATGGCTATGCCATTGTCAACATCTAAGATAGCGTATCATGTTGTTCTTGACTCTTATGCTGACCCAGATCTTGTCGCCTCGCAGATGGACGAAGAGGATCATGTTCTTAAGCCCATATGGGCCACTTCATCGTCTTTCTCACATGACTGCCTTGATGATACTTTACCCTCGAATGAAGAAATTGTAGAGGCCATGAATGGTTCTGACAGGCCATGGGATGATATGCACCATCGCTCTTATTTCCTCCCAGAACTTGCTAGAATCAAACAAGATGATTTTAGATATACCTTGAGTGAGATATTCGGTCACGTCATAGTTCCACTTGATACACACGACATTTATGCCAAAATAAACATGGTGCGTATCTCTCCTACCGTCACGATCAATATCTCTCGTATTCCTGGTAAGGTTGAAAATGTATATATCGGTGCAGATTGTTCATCGGAAGAAATTCTGATCTACACCGAGCTCTTCAAAGAATTCTGCAATGTATTCACTTGGTCATATGAAGAGATGCCACAAATCAACCCTCGAATTATTGAACATGATATTATAACCTACCCTGATGCCAAACCTATTGGAAAATGACTTAGAGTTGTCAATCCTAGGAAGGTCCCTGCTATTAAGGCAGAGGTGGAAAAACTGCTTAATGGCTTTATCTACCCAGTTCCCTTCACTGAATGGGTATCCAATCCTATTCCTGTGAATAAGAAACAAGGAACCATCCATGTATGCATGGATTTTTGAGACCTAAATAAGGCCTATCCTAAAGACAAATTCCTAACACCCTTCATTGATCATATTCTCGATGAGTGTGCAGGAAGTGAATTTTTTTCTTTTATGGATGGATTTTCAGGATACAACCAAATTCATATTAATCTTGAGGATCAACATAAGATGGAATTTATTTGTCCTTGGGGTACTTTCGCATACTGGAAAATGCCTTTCGGCCTTAAAAACATTGGATTGACCTTCCAACGAGCTATGAACTTCACGTTTCACGATCTCAAGCATATATTTGAAGCCTATCTCGATGATCTTGCTGCTCACTCACGCAAGAGAGTGGATCTCTCTACCCACCTTCGGCTAGTTTTTGAAAGATGCCTCTATTACTGCATCTGTTTGAACCCTCATAAATGCAACTTTTTTTTTAGGTCAAATCATCTTCTAGGATTCTTAGTCTCTGATACTGGGACCATGGTGGATCCATTAAAGGTTGAGGCAATACTTCGATTGCCTCCCACATGCACTATTCATCAACTTCAAGGTTTATAGGAGAAAGCTAACTTTTTGCATTGGTTTATAGTAAACTATGCCAATATTACTAAGATTTTCACGTGTCTCTTGAAGAAGGACACTCATTTTATCTGGGATGAGAGAGCCTAGGAATCCTTCGATGCTCTGAAGAAATCCTTGGTATCGATGCCTCTCCTGAAGCCTCCAAACTACAGTAGAGATTACTTGCTTTATATCATCGTGTCTGAAGGGACGATTGATATGCTTTTAGTTCAAGAGGATGATGATCTCCATGAGCACGTCATTTACTATCTTAGTCGAAACTTATTCGGCCCTGAACTCAAGTATTCTCATGTTGAGAAGTTAGCTTTGGTTGTCATTCACGCAGTTCAACGATTACGACACTATATATTGCTTTGAAAAACTACCGTGGTTGTTGATGTCAATCCATTTCAATATGTCCTTACTGGGTGTATCATAGGGGGGAAATATAATAAATGGATTGTCATCTTGCAAGAATTTGATCTTGATTTTACTTTTGCTAAATTCAAGAAATCACTAGTTTTCATTGAGTTAATATCAGACTTCCCCCGGTTAGATGAGGATGTTATTCAAGTTGATTCATTTACGAATGAACACATTTTCCTTTTTTCATCATCAGACCCCTAGTATGGAGATATTGTGATCTATCTACAAAGATTGAACTTCCCTCAACATCTTTTGAGAGATGACCGACGACGTATACGATATCAAGCTAAGAACTAACTTATCGTTGGCAAAACTTTGTATCGCCGAGGAGTAGACAATATCTTGCGTCATTTATTGACTCACAAAGAAGTTGAGTTTGTTCTTAACAACTGTCATAGTGGGGCTTGTGGTGGTCATCTATCCGGGCTTGCGACAACCCATAAAGTTTTGCGAGTCAATTATATTTGGCCATCTATTTTTAAACATTGTGTTGAAGCGGTCAAGAAGTGTCACCCCTGCCAGGTGTTCACTCAGAAGATGCGCTCGCATCCATCCCCTCTCCACTCGGTCATTACCGTTGGTCCCTTCACCAAGTGGGGAGTGGATTTTTTGGATTGCCACCCAACTTCGACTAGGGGGCATCAACATATTATTGTGGCCATGCCTACAGTCAAATATGATGGTAAGGCTGCTGCATTTTTTGTGTTCAATCAAATTATAGCCAGCTTCGACATCCCAAGTGAGATTGTCACTGATCATGGTAGTCACTTTCAGAACAAAATGATGAAAGAATTAGCATCAAAACTGGGGTTTAAACATGGTCATTCTTCCCCTTACTACCCCCAGGAAAATGGACAAGTATAGGCCATGAACAAGTCTCTCAAGACTATTTTGCAGAAAACTATTAGCAAGAGAAAATCTAACTAGCATATCATGCTTTACCTTACAATTTGGTCATATCGAACCTTGGTTAAGACTTCCATTGGTTTTTCTCCTTTCCAGTTAGTGCACAGTGTGGAGTCAATCCTACCTATTGAATGCAAAATCCCTTCTCTTAGATTGGCAATTATGCTCCTACCTGACACTTCCGATCTCAAACAACGCCTCGTACACCTAGAGAGTCTATATGAGTAGCATCGAGACACCTCTATGGATATTGAAGAAAATAAACGACGTGTCAAGTTCCAATATAATAAGTCTATATGTCCGCGGTAATACATTGAGGGTGGCTTAGTCTTTCTGTATGACCAAGCCAAAGAGCTGCTGGGGGTAGAAAAGTTCAAACCCATGTGGCATGGTCCCTATATCGTGCGACGTGTCTTAGAAAAAGAGGCCTGCAAATTAGAATATTATGAAGGGAATATGTTGACTGAGCCCAATAATTGGCTCTACTTGAAAGATACTATGCTTGAGCCCCAAGATTGGGCATATATATATTTTTCCCTTTTCATATTCAGCTTGCTTATCGAGTTTTCCCTTGGTTTGAAGATGTCAACGGAGTCCTCGGTCTACCTAGGATTTGCAAACGGGGATAGACGTCATACACAGAACTTGGCTTCCGCTGCTTGGGTTGTTTACTCACCCGAGAGTCTACTGGTGTCTTCAGGTGGCATTTTCCTAGGGCCATCAATGAATAATGTGGTCGAATATAGCATTGTTATAGAGATTTTACACGATGCCATTTCACATGGTATTCATTCTTTAGAAGTTCACATAGAATCCTAGTTAGTAGTATGTCATTTGAACGACAGTTACCATGTGCGAGACCCTAATCTACTCTGACGATTCCTACGGGTATGACTTTTGCAACGACATTTTGATTTTATTACTTATCATCACATACCTAGAAGTTATAATTATGTATCCTATACATACACTAATTATGTTTTAGATTGGAATTTGTCACATAACTAAAGAAAAGAAAACACATTCACTAATGTACACATTGTAATATAAGTAAAGCCGAAGATCACTATTTTTTTGTATTTCATCTCTCCAAAACATATGGTGTTATAGTACAAAATTGGGGCTCACACCCTAAAAATACATATACAACCGATCAATATATGTAGGGACCAGGATTTCATTAAACTACCAGAAAATAAAATAGAACAGTAAGTTTGAAATTTACTAAATTTTTTTTTTTAATCTAGCATATTCGCTCCTATTTTTCAATAAATAAATTAACAATTTACATAACCATTTGCATAACAAGCTAAATTTACATAACAATTTTCATAACAAGTTAAATACCTCGTTTTGATGCTGTCTCCCTTCGCTTGAACCAATCCGCAGCAGCTTGCTCCTGAAGACACCCCAAAACCAGCCACCCTACCGACCAGTACGCCTGGCCCTAGGACATCTATGGACGTCCTAGCCCTCCGAGCCCAAAACCCCTCAGCC
>ML856321.1:14862-27726 GCA_009831015.1 Picea engelmannii
GACCTACCTGCTGGTATCTTTCACTTTCCCGCCAAACCCTTTTGAAATCCTTGTTGCACAAACATATCCCACATATTGAGCTTCCATAACTGAAAGGTATTCTTTCCATTGAATTTCTCCACCTCAAACATAGAACTCTACACGTTCACCATTACCATAAATTCCAAGAACACTACTTATAAAAGTGAGCATTTTTCTAGTAGACGAGTATTATTATATTCAAGGTTAAACCCAAAAAATATAACTTTTAATTAAAAGGTTTTAAAAATAAAAATAAAAACTTTAATAAAAAACCTTTTATTAAAAAATGTGACCTCTTCCACCTTTTACCATTTATTATAAAAAAATTGGTCACCTTAAAAATATCCCCTTTTATAAATTCTGACATCCATTTATTTAATAATCGGTTCTCCATAATAAGAAAAAAAAAAAAAGGTTCAAACTTCATACCATTTGAAAAAACCTTTAATTTTTGGATTGTCGCGCCCTAGAAAAGGATGTCATGCGACAATTTTTTATTTTTGGATTGCCACATCCTAGAAAAGGATGTCATGTGAAAATTTCAAAATTGTTGCACCTTTTAATATGGATAGCTTGTGACAATTTTCCTACGACACTATCATCAAATTGTCGCACCGTGTAATATGTATTACCCGTGACACTTTGCAGAAATTTTATATTTCACAAGTGTGCCTAGGATTGTCACATTGTGTAAGAGGGACATCCTACGATAGTTTAATAAATACCATCCTAGGTTGATCCACTCCACTCGTCTCGTCTCTCTTAACATGCTCTTCTATCCAACAATCCAATTCTATTCTCCTTCGATCTCATATCCTTCAACTTTGTTCTTTGATACCACTTGTTAGATAGCAGAAACAAAAATGTAACAATATTCTAATAGAAAAGAATATAAAAACCAATATAAAATCGAGAACAAAAATCCGATAATTGACACAGTGATTTATGTGGAAACCCAATACGAGAGAAAACCATAGGGCAATGATAATCAGTATTCTCATTATCCAAGGGAGAATTACAATAGCCAACACAGACATACAACCATCCTCTCATCTTTACGCACACACCATACTCCATAGTATTGTCGCTTGCTCACACACCCAACACCCTCCTCACCTCTATGGGTATTCTCATATATATAACATCTCTCAAACAATTAGACAAACGGTTTATAATAAGATCCACTAGTTACACAAACTGTTCAGAAAAAAGAGTGCATGCATGCACATTCCAAAAATAGATGGTATGCATGTGCATGTAACCACATGGTAAATTGGTTGGCATGTTTCCAAAACACTAAACATGGATCATATTATCTATAGAATTAGGACCTATATGGAATTAGGAGTTATTGTTGGGTATATGTTATATTCTTTTCATGTGTGTGTGTGGGCGTGTTAGGTTCGACAACTGGGTGGTTTTTCTTATTTTTAGTGGATTTTGTTATTTTTAGCGGTTTTCTAAATTAATCCCGAATTAAGGGATTAGGGTTTTGGTATCTATGGAATAGATAAAAACATTTTATATATTGTATGGTGAATGGTGAAATTCGATATAATGATTATAAGAAAGGTTTTCCCCGGTTGAGGATTTCTGGTATAAATCTCTATCATGTACTATGTGATCGAACCATTTATTAATTTCTATTTTTCTTAAGAATCTATATGAATTTCTTTACTTCACAGGTTTAAAACTTACATGTGGTATCAAATCTGATTTTTGGATTCAGAGGAATGCCTTTGTTGTTGAGGGTTTGGCTCGGTCTTGATAGATCAAGTTTATCTTGGGTCTGTGATAAACCTGGGTTTAGTGGGAACTTTTGCAGTGGAGATTCGAGTGTAGAAAGACGAATGGCAAGATATTCTAGAATTGAGATAGAGAAGTTCAACAGTAAAATATTTGAGCTATGGAAGCTCAAGATGGAGGACCTTCTTGTAGACAAAGAACAATGGATCGTTGTGGATCCTAGTACACAACCTACTGGTATGCAATATACTAGAACACAGTTGACTGGTACACAAACTACTAGTACACCACCTACTGGTATGTCAAAAGAAGATTGGGAGAAGTTGGATAGAAGAGCAAGGAGTACTATGCGACTCTACTTGGCAGATTCAGTGTTGTTGAATGTCTCGGGATAATATACAACCAAGGAACTCTTTGATAAGTTAGGGAATTTGTATCAATCAAAGTCCCCAAAAACAAGTTGTTTCTTTGAAAGAAATTGTATCATATTAGGATGGAATATAGAGATTCTGTGACAAAACATCTAAATGCCTTTAATAATCTAGTAATTCAACTTGGCTCTGTTAATATTACGATTGCATAAGAAGATAAGTGTATTAATTTGCTATGTTCTCTTCCAGACTCTTGGGATAATCTGGTTGTAGCAATTGGTAGTACCACTCAATCTACATTGAAGTATGAGGATGTAGTTGCATCTTTGTTATCTGAAGAGATGAGGTGGAAAATCATGGATGTTCATAGCACATATGCTTTATTTGTAAGAGGGAGTACCCAAGACAGGGATCCTAGTAAGTCTTCGCGGAGGAGACCTAAATCTATTGTTAGATCTAAGTCTCCTAGAAAATATTTGAGGAAATGTTGGAAGTGTGGTAAAATAGGGCATTATAATAAAGATTGCAAGTCTAAGAAGGTTGATAAACCAAATGGATCCAATAGTACCTCTTCCCCAGAGGCGAAAACCTCCATTGAAGAAGGAGGTTATGTTTCCCTGGCATCTACAGGTACACATGCAGACCATGAAATATGGTTGATCAACTCAGGTGCATCATACCATATGACTCCTCACAGGGAGTGGTTCTATGAATATGAAAAATCCAAGTTTGACACATACATCCTTGGATTAGGATTTGTGAGAAGCAGGGTTGATCACTATGTATATTCCAAGCAGGTTGGTAATCACTTCATTTATGTAGTGTTGTATGTTGATGACATGTTGTTGGCAGGAAATAATATAGATGTTCTCAAGGAGGTGAAATCATAGCTATCCTACAAATTTGACATGAAGGATCTTGGTGTTGCTAACTTCATTCTGGGAATGGAGATTAAAAGAGATCGTGCAAACAGGAAACTCTGGTTAAATCAGAGAAAATATGTTGAGACAATATTGCATAGGTTTAATATGCATGGAAGTAAACCGAACACGGTTCTTATTCCTATAGGTGTAAAGTTATCTACAGATCAGTGTCCCAAGACATAGGAAGAAGAAGAGAACATGTCCCATGTTTCGTCTTTTGGTGCAGTTCGGAGTTTGATGTATACAATGGTATGTACTAGACCGAACATTACACATGAAGTGGGAGTTTTGAGCAGGTATATGTCAAAACTAGAGAAGGGGCATTGTATAACTATAAAGCGGGTCTTCAAATATTTGTGTGGCACTACCAATTATGGATTGTGCTACCAAGGAAGACCAAGATTAGACAGAGTGGTGGACATACATGTATTTGTTGATACAAACTCAGCTGGAGATCTGGATCACATAATATCTACAAGTGGGTATGTGTTTAACCTATTTGGAGGAGAAATCAATTGGATGAGGAAAATACAAGTTGTAGTAGAACTCTCAACTACATAAGTTGAATACATGGAAACCACTCATGCAAGCAAGGAAGCAGTATGGTTACAAAGATTGTGTTTAGGTATTGGGTTGGTACAAAAAGCAGTGAGATTAGATTGTGGCAGTCAGAGTGCAATATTCCTGGAAAAGAACCCAACTTATCATTCAAAGACAAAGCATATTGATTTTCAGTATCACTTTGTGAGAGACATGGTTGTGGAAAAGAAGGTGTAGATGGAAAATGTTGACACTTTGAAAAATATTGCAGATTTATTGACAAAGTCTGTGAGCACAGAAAATTTCTCCTAATGTAGAGTAACAATGGGCATTGCTGCCTTGGATTGTTGACTATATAACTCTGTGGACCCTTGGATGCGAAGAAAACAACAAGTGGGAGAATGTTGGGTATATGTTATATTCTTTTCATGTGTGTCTGTGGGCGCGTAAGGTTCGACAACTAGGCATTTTTTGTTATTTTTAGTTGTTTTCTAAATTAATCTCGGATTAAGAGATTAGGTTTTTAGTATCTACAGAATACCTAAAAACATTGTATATATTGTATGGTGTATGGTGAAATTCAATATAATGAATATAAGAAAGGTTTTCCCTGGTTGAGGGTTTCTGGTATAGTTCTTTGTGTACTATGTGAATGAGCCATTGATTAATTTTTGTTTTTATTAAGAATCTATATGAATTGCTTTACTTCACAGGTTTAAAACTTACAGTTATAGCTATAGTTTGACCTCTAAGGGATCAAAATACAACAACAATTGAAATTTCACTAGTTTCTAAGCTTTTGTATTCTTTGTGTTAAGAACATCTAGAAAATGTTTGTTAACATTAAAGAGTTTGGAAAAAAAAATGTTAAAGAGATGATATGTCAAACTGAATGGATATTCCATGTATATTTAATGTATCATACCTTTATCTACCATTTTGGGTTACAAGTTTCGCTAATTTGATGACAATTTCAGACGACATAGAAAATTTATTTGATATATGCCTTCATATATGAAGTCATACAAGGGATTGAGATAATAAATTAGATTGGTTGTAGGAATAAGAACCTAATTTTCCACCCATCTCCCGATTTCCTATGGAGGAATGATGTCCATGTGAAGGTCCAGGACGACCTATGAACTATGATTCATGACGGGGATTCTTGTTTCTTCTCTATGATCCAAAAATGCTTGAGGAATTCCTACTTGAAGGTGTTGGTGAATTTATCTTGTTTCCGTAGCTTCTTCGATGACGATTGCACGTATACCCTTTTGAGACATGGATATTCCCCTGTAATACACTCAATAATTTTTTACAGAGACGAAACCTAGCAAGTGTTATCCCTCAATTTGATTGACAATTTCTAATAAACTTATCATGATCATGAGGAGAATAGGATTAATTGACAAGTTCTAATATAAAAAGGAAGACAAACAAACAATGGTGTCATCTATGTTGATGTTTTAACAAATTATGAAATGCACATGACAACTCAGGGTCATCAGGCCACGTGTTAGCCTCAAAGGGAAAGGAAAAGGAAAATGACACTATACATTTGTCAGTGAGATGTCCACTAGCCTCCACCTACCTACCTTATGATTTATGCCTAACTTTGTTTTAATGCATTGATCATGGACTACGAAAAACTAAATAGTTTTATTTTATTAACAATACAAGATTATTAAATTACCATATATTATTATTAATTAATTTTATTAACGTTAATTCATTTATAATTATCTTATTATCTACCTTACAAATAATTGGATATCTTTTACTATTATATATATTAGGAAAAGAGATTATGTTTGAAGCTTTTCTATTTTCTATTTTTTCTTTAGGAGACTTGCTGGAATCCTTCAACCTTCAATTTCTTCTCATTTCTTCCTACTTGTTGATTCACATTTTTCTTTTCAGTAATAGACTTCGTTAGCCTCATGAATTTGTGTGAACTTAGCTTTGGACGAGTCTTTGAATTTCTTCGCGTGCATAAGAAAAATGGTTCTACTACAAAAGTTCTAGATTTGCACTCCAACGACATAGAAAATACAAAAAAAGTAGACAATGAATTGCTGGACCTGGTGGATGTGAAATTTGGTCACTACTATGAACTTTTAGTGACAACTTATGCTAATATGTTGATGTTCATAAGATATATCATTTTCTCTGATTTATAATTCAGGATACTTAGAATTAGGAGAAACCACACCCGTGAGACTACACTCACAATCTATTATTCAATGAAGACAAATTACATCATAATATAGGAATCCAATCTACTTAGGCGGTTACAACAAACAATAGGAAAAACATGATCTACAATAAACAATAGTAGAGTTTGTCTACGTAACTAACTCTTGCTCCATTATTTCCAGGTCTCCCCCTTAATGGAGAATGGATTGACTTATACACTTAACATCTCCCTAAACAACTCAAACTTAATCTTTCCAAGAGGATTAGTGAAAATATCAACAACATTTTCAGAAGTATTACAATACATAAGAGCTATTTCATTGCAGTGCAAATTTTCTCTTACAAAATGAAACTGAGCATCAAAATGATTTGTCCTTTCATGATAAATCATATTATTCGCCAACTTTATTGAACTTTGATTATCACATTTGATCATTGTAGGTTTCTTTGTTCTTCTCCAACATCTTGAAGAAGTCTTCTCAACCAAGTAGATTGACAAGTTGTTGCACACAAGGCTTTATATTCTTCTTCAGTAGAATACAAAGATACAGTAGGCTTCTTTTTACTGCTCCATGAAACAATCCCGGATCCAATTCGAAACACATATCCATTGGTTGATCTTCAATCATCTGGATTGCCATCCCAATTAGAATTTGAGTAACCTGTCAAATCAACATCATATGCATCAGTCTATTTAATACCATAATCAAGTGTTCCTTTTAGATAACTGAGTACCACCTTTGTTGCATTCCAATGGATTTCTTGAGGTTTCTCCATAAACTCACTTAACGCACTCACAGAATATGTAATATGAGGTTTGGTTGCGGTGAGATAGTTCAAACTACCCACCATTTGTTTATACATATTTTCTTTCACCTCCTTCAAACCATCATCACAAGAAAGTTTCACATTCTCCTGCATGGGAACAATAGAAGATTTACACTGATCCATTTTAATTCTCTTAAGTACTTCTCTGACATACTTACTCTAACAAACAAATGTTTGTCTTGCATTTCTCCAAACTTCAAGACCTAGGCAGTAATGTAACTCACCAAGATATTTCATTTCAAAAACTTGTGACATCTCCTCCTTGATTTCATCAATTAATTTCCCTACATTTCCTGTAATTATTAAATCATCAACATATAAAGAAATCAATACTATATACCCCTTCTCATCAAATTTGGTATATATATTTGGATCGCTCTTACTCCTCATAAAACCTTGTTGAATAAATAAAGAGTTTATCTTCTCATACCATGGCCCATGAGCAAACTATCATGAGAAAGAATTAAAGCTGGAGCGTACTCCAAACTGATCGCAACTAGCGCATCCTTCCCAAAATAGAAATCATGACCAATACAACAATCAATCAGGCCCTAACATGATTAGAGAGCAATGGAGAAATCGAGCGGTCTCTCATAGAGAAGACAAACCGACTAGTCCACCAGTCTACTAGATCATATAGAAAACTTATGCTCATGTATAAAAAAATCATGCTTCCCCACAAAGCCAGAATAAAACACCCTTCGTACAATACTTTTCATGATTTCTCACACATTCACACTTAAAAAACCGGTCGACGCTCGTGAGACTAAGGAAGGGGAGAACTAGCGCTCTTGCACTAAGGAAGGGGGAGCCTAGTCAGAGTTGGCAGCGCTCCTTGAGTGTGGAAGAGGAAGCGCTAGAGCTATAGAGCTCTTAGATGGATACTACGGGTGCACGAGGGATCTAAAATTTTTGATTTTGCAAGTGTGAGAGTGTTGAGGTGCCTCTAACACTGCATAGGGAGCGTTGATGATCTTTCTTCTTAATCAATTCGATATATTGCACTACGGATCTCGCCTCAGCAGCTCTGATACCAAATTAGAATTAGGAGAAACCACACCAGTGAGAATATGCTCACAATCTATTATTCAATGAAGACAGATCACATCATAATATAGGAATGCAATCTACTTAGGCTGTTACAACAAACAACCCGAAAAATAGGATCTACATTAAACACTAGTAGACTTTTCCTAGGTAACTAACTCATACTCCATTATATCCAAGTAGGATTTCATATTTTCATGTTTGATGTATTAATTCATGTGTACTTTGCAGGCTTATATCCATATATGGTCGGCGACATTATCTTAATGACAGGTTCCTACAACAGAGCCCCTCAATTTTAATTTCTTTATCTTAGAAACGTATTTTTCAGTATTGACACATATAAAACAAATGAAGAAGATTTGTTGAAGGATATCACTAAAGCCAAGGAATTGTTAGAGCAATTCAATTCCCAGGTGGACTTAGCCACCGAGTACAATAATCTATCTATAGCAGTTTATTTCTCCCCGACGACGAGCCCAACCTCTTTCGGATCACTATCTGTATCGAATCAATCTCCGTGCCTTTTACTGCGTGCTCTTCCCAACATCAGGGTTGCTGAATTATATATATATATAGGTTTGGATTGGATTCCCTTTTATCCTGCAAAGGTGGGTTCATATTAAAAAATATCCTGAATCAATTTCGTCATGGCGGCGCATATTTTTAATATAAAATGTTCCGAATATAAAATGTAAAGAGTTCCTCAAATTTTTAATATCTGAAAACGGAGGTTACCATAAGATGGTAATACAGATATATGCTAATATAGATATGGGCGAAATCGCCATTTTCAATAGTGTAAATTGCATTTTGAATCATAAATGAATTATTTTTAATATAAAATGTTCCGAATATAAGATGTAAAGAGTTCCTCAAATTTTTAATATCTGAAAACGGAGGAGGTTACCATAAGATGGTAATACAGATATATGCTAATATAGATATGGGCGAAATAGCCATTTTCAATAGTGTAAATTGCATTTTGAATCATAAATGAATTATTTTTAATATAAAATGTTCCGAATATAAAATGTTAAGAGTTCCTCAAATTTTTAATATCTGAAAACGGAGGAGGTTACCATAAAATGGTAATACAAATATATGCTAATATAGATATGGGCGAAATCGCCATTTTCAATAGTGTAAATTGCATTTTGAATCATAAATGAATTCAATTCAGTAGTGGAAAAAACAATCAATCACTCAAACCATTTCAATCACTCAAAATTTACAACTCAATATTTAATAAATAACATTTAATACAGTCAAAATGCATAAGCTTTTAACATCGCATGACTCCAATATTAAATATTGAGCTAGAAATTGTCGATTTATGGTCCACGGGCATTCACAGCGCACCAAAGGAAGATGATATTCGAAATAACTTGACAGAGCATTTTGAAGATTGAGGATTGCCTCTCTGTCTGTAATTCAACTTGGTATCAGAGTAGAGCGATATAAACAGATATTTGATTGCTTAATCCATTAATTTCAAGATCATCTGTGTTTGCAAAATTCCCATTGTACTTTACATTGTGAATTTCATTGTGGCTTCTGTTGCTATTATATTTCTTTTGATAATTATTTCTAATGAGGTGTCTTGGTTTTCCCCAATAATGACCATCTCCATTATTTCTATCAGTTTGAGCCATACCTTTTTGTTTTGAGTGAAAATTGCCTCTGTCTCCATTCCACGATTTGCTCCATGGTTTGCTCCATTGTTTACCTCTGTGCGAATATTTACCTCGTGACATCAATGCAAGATCTAAACTTTTAGCATCCTGCTGCCAAATTATCAATTAAATCTTTGATGCGAGAGATGTACTTACTTACCCCTTCATTTGCTTCCATCTTGATCGACATCAATTTGGTCTTTAGAAACAATACCCGATTTGCATCTTTGGTTTCATAAAGGATTTTGAGTGCGTCCCATGTTTCCTTAGACGTGTCACAATTTCTGATGTGAGGAATAATCTTGTCTTGCACAGACATTCGCAAAGTAACCTTTGCTCTCGCTTCCCTCTTATTCCAATCTGCAAGTAATGCAGGATCTGAACTTTTAGCATTCTGATCAAAATTTTTCAAGGATGTATTGAGAATATTCGAATTCTCAAGGACTACAACTCAGGAACCTTCAAAGAGTACGTTTACAACGCAGGAAAGTTAAAGGTGTAATAGTTAGGAAAGGCGGATCTTTGTGATGTTGATGTATAAATTTACTTAGGGTAGGTAGGTCATGTGATCTTTTTTGGCTGTTTATAGATAATCACTATGTGCTTTTTTGACTTATATCATCCATCTACTTGTCTCATTACTTCATGAGAGAGTTATCCATCTACCTTCATCAATGTTGTCTCCTCTCAGCCTATTATAAATAGAATAGCTCTTCAATATAATCAGCAATCAATGTAATCAGCAAACAGATCTAATAGATCATTCTCTTTTTTGTAGAAAGTTGTTGGTTTTCCAGTTGTTTCCTTGTGCCTGTGATATTGTATTTTTCTCAATATCTAATATCTACATGTGATACGGCCGGCATTCGAGCAGGTAAGATAAGGTTCTGCGCCTTCTTTACCAGGTTCCTTTCAATCATTCGTCTTATATTTATTGCTAATTATTGACGATAATATGCAGCCTCGCAATAGCAAGCGAAGCCCCAGCCACCAGCTCTCCCTGGGCAACAGAAAAAGTGACTGGAAGAATCACTATTTTAGAGTATTTGACGCTCCCATAATCATACAAGTGAAAATGGCGATATCGGTGTGCATGAAAACCACTGCGTCTATTCTGGTGGTTGCTGCTCTCACGCTACTTATGGAGGCATTGATGCTCAGGGAAGTCCCAACAGTTGTGGTCGCTGCTCCTCCTGCACTGCAGCCTAACCCACATTCTCCAACCCCGCCGCCGCCTCCACATGTTCACTCTTCCTCAGAGGCGGCCGCAGCAGGAGAGTGTGTACCGAAATCTCATTGCGGCGAGAATGTTCCAAATTCACCTTGATGTTGCAGTAGATGTGTGATAAATAATGATGAAAGTCTTCCCAGGAATTTAATTTAAATCCCCTGGAGACCACACATTCTAGATTTACAATATATATGCATGTGATTCAAATCTCTCTGTAATATGATTTGAAACTTTAAATTCATGAATATATTTTTATGTTTATCATGCAGGCGTATTCTTTGGTGCAAGTAGCTTTGTAATATGATTTGAAACTTTAAATTCATGAATATATTTTTATGTTTATCATGCAGGCGTATACTTTTCATTACTATGCGTAAACATGAATAAATTTTTATGTCTCTCACGCAGTGTATTCTTTAGTGCAAGTAGTTTTGTCAGAGGATTTGAAACTTTCATTCGTATGAATAAACATAAATATAGACATTCACTAATCGTATCAAACGAGGCGAAGGTTGAAAAACGTGGCTGGCTTCTCTTACTTTCCTTCATGCAAATTTCAATATGAACAGTTAAGGAAATTTAAAAAAGAAGCTCTTGAAAGATCAGTCTCCCATTTTTCTAAATCACTAAAAACAAAACATTCATTATTGTTTAAATTAGTCTTTTCCTTTTTCTAAACAACTAAAAGTAAAACATCCACAAACAACTAACAACTAAGGAGAAAACATCCACTTTTGTTTAATCATTTGAGAAATCATAATATATATGAAAATCCTCCAAAAATACTATAAAAACATGAATTTCTGTTGCAGTGAGAATTTGCACATCACTTTCAGAGAATTTTCACTTATAAATATTTACAAATTTACTTAAATTTTATATTATTTACATGTTGAATTAAATATTCACAAATTTACTTAAATTTTATTATATTATTTACATTTAATTAAATATTTACAAATTTACTTCAATTTTATTATATTATTAAATTTTATTATATTATTTACATGTTGAATTTATTATATTATAAATATTTGATTGAATTATTTTATAAAAACATCATTTATTTTTATTTAAAAAAAATTGTAAATATTTGATTGAATTACCTTATAAAAACATCATTTATCTTTATTTAAAAAAGAATGAAGTATATGAAAAATAAGTTTTCTTCTTAAATTGATAATACAAGAGATTTAAGTGTTATATGAGCTATTTACAAATGAGTCATTATTTTAACATGTCATTTTTTTTTTCTCCCATTTAATCATGTAAGAAAGCTTATTAATTAACACCTACATCATCTTAATAAAAATGATGAAACACAAAATCATGAAAGTTTACCACTCATAATATTTTATTCACAATATTTAATTAAAAAAAATAAATCATTATTTAAAAGTAAAGATATCAATATATTTTGCCATGATTATTGTTGTCTTCCTGCCTATAACAATATTATGAAAAAAATAGAAAATTTGAAAATCTATTTACTTTATTGAAACAAATATATAACCTTGAAATTGCAGATATTCACTTTTTAATCTATAACAATATTATGAAAAAACTACAAAATTTGAAAATCTATTTACTTTATTGAAACAAATATATAACCTTGAAATTGCAGATATTCACTTTTTAATCAATATCACTTGCAAAAAAGTGTGAGTGAAACAATTGGTCTCATGTTGATGTGTGTATCATGTTTTTCCGATTTTGTTAACTTATACAACACTGTTGTATGGTAAATTAAATATATTAAATTCTGATTAAAAAATACATAGAATTAAAGCTAGTTTTTTTTGCCATTAGATTGGTCAACATTTAATTTAGTATTTTTGGGGTTTGTATACATATATTTTTATTACATTAATCCATTTATATAGTTGAAATGATAATAAAAAAGAGTGTTGGGTTAAAAAATAAAATAAAATAATTATAAAGTGAATTTTGCTAATTGTTATGAGATTAGAGAAAATAAAATAAGGATTCATTATGGATTAATTCTTTTGCGTAACAGGGCAAAGTTTGTACTTTTCGATATTGTTTGGGGTGGGATGGACAAAAAGTACACTAAAATTATTTGATCGGAATAAAAAATGGAACCATACATATTATTAAATGGAACGATCGTCAAGATTTCTGGATGGAGTTATAAACTTACCGAGTGCGTTTGCTACGCCACTGGAGAATAACACACCGAATGGAGGTGTCTTTCACGGTACAAATCTATACCTGCAATACAAAAACTTAGGGTTTTGAAATAAAAGCAGCAAGCACTTCGAACT
>WSFP011393284.1:0-27725 GCA_009831015.1 Picea engelmannii
AAAAAAAAGGTTTATTTACTTATTTTCCAAAAATATTTGGAAAAAAAAGGTTTATTTACTTATTTTCTAAAAATATTTGGATATATAGAAAGAATCTATATATCATAAGATCTCTTGTTAGTAACCTTAGCAGTGATTAAAAATCGGGTGCCCTCTTTTTAGTAACAGTGGCAGCAATTAAAAATTGGGTGGGAGGAGTGGAAGTTTATCTATTTGTAGATCACCAACCAGTTATTTCATATGGTTTGGTTTTGTTTGCATGTTATCTGGTTTTTGTTCACACAAGATAGATCAATCTGATATTGTAGTTTCCAAGTTAAAAAAGCATATATTCACTAACAGGTTCAATAAATGTGTTTCTTTGTGAGTTGAATCCTTTTTGCTTATACAAAGTTTTTCTATCTTTTCTAGTAGAACACTAGAACACATTTCATTCAATATGCAAACACAGTTTTTTTCTTTTCCAATAAAACATATTCCATTCAATATGCAAACAATACCTCTTACCTTCAATGATCAATTAGCATTTAAGGCAAGGACATTAAATCTTAATAGTTATACCACACATTCCATTCAATATGCAAACAATACCTCTTGCTGTCAAATGCTCAATTAGCATTTAAGGGAAGAAAATTAACTCTTAAATTTATACTAGTTTATGGAAAAAACACTTCTTGCCCTCTTGTATCAAGCAATGCACAATTAGCATTTAACAATGTTCAATTCCCATTTAAGGGAAGAAAATTAAATCTTGATATTTATACCACTTTATTGAAACAATATTCTTAGAATTTTAGGGAAAATGAAAACAGTGGTATCTTTTTAAATTTAATCATTACTCTATATATAGATCAACACTTAAAATAAAGATTTTTGAATTAGATTAAACATAGAAAATATAAATCTAAACATGTTAAAGTAAACATTTCTGAATATTAACTTGAACTAGATGTAGATTTAAACATTACCAAAACACAATCTAAACATTACCAAAACATAATCTAAACATTACCTTAGCAAAACAACAGATGATACTTGATGTGTAGTTTTTTATTTTTTTGTGTGCTCACAAAAAGCTATAATGGTTATGGATCAAACCCTTATGGGTAGATTTCATCATGATCTTGTGGACAGTTTGGTCAATGAGAAACCAAAGATCAATCAACATGTTTATTAGCGAACAAAGGTTTATATTAAACCCCAAAGACCAAAAAAATTTGAAGCTGATATTAAACCCCAAATAGCCCACTCACAGCAGCAAAAGTTTCAGCCCAAGTGAGCTTATTTAGGGTTGTCATAACAAGTCCTAAACATTGATAATGAAGAGAGACAACGACAACATGAAGGGGTACTAGTGGCGGTCAAAGAGAGAGGGATAACAACCAAGAGAGAGGGACAACAACCAAGAGAAAAGAGCAACAACAGCTAGCAGCGACCAAGAAGAGAGCTAGCGACAGTCAAGAGGGAAGGGGACAACAACCAAGAGAGCTAGCGGCAGTGAAGAGGGAAGGGGACAACAACCAAGAGAAAAGAGCAACAACAGCTAGCAGCAACCAAGAAGAGAGCTAGCGGCAGTCAAGAGGGAAGGGGACAACAACCAAGAGAGCTAGCAGCAGGGGACAACAACCAAAAGAAAAAAGCAACAGCAGCTAGCAGCAACCAAGAAGAGAGCTAGCGGCAGTCAAGAGGGAAGCAATGACAAGCACAAGCAGCAACCAAGACGAGAGCTAGCGGCAGTCAAGAGGGAAGCAATGACAAGCACAGAGGAGAGAGTAAGGGCTGTGGCACCCTAACAACAAATGGCCATTATGAGGTAGCCACATCCAAATCAGACCAAGAGATGAGAGGAATGAATGAAGAAATGAGTGAGGGAGGTTCCTTTTATAGTTTAGGAAGGGGTTGGGTTGGCTTAGGGTTAGGTTTAATTAAAAACCTAAATATTAAAATTATTAATAAAATAAATAATTAATATTTTTAATTAATAAAAATATTAAATAGAAAGTCAAATAAGTCAAAGTGAGTTATAAAAGATCAACACCATAATAAGCAAGATGGGGAATGAGATTCAAGCAAAGGGAGGCTACAAGACAAAGTCAAAGGGGTCTTCTTCAATGACACTATCTACATATGTTTCACGATAACTTATAAGCTTTTGTCATCCTTGCATAAGAGGAAAAACCAATGATGTGGTCATGTCCATCTTCTAGCTGCTCCTAGGTCTCATGAATCATCCCGAGAGAAAAGAAGACCACATATCATTACATCTTGGTACTCAATCAAGAACTACTTGGTCTCAAACCAGGACACCCCATAACACATCTAGGGGTTTTATCCAGCAAGGTGCAAGACCAAGGATCAACCCAAGTGTTTAAGCAATGATTCTTTGGAACACATCCAGGAGCCCTAGAACACATCTTGGGAGTTACATCATCAATCAACCATCAAGGAACACATCCAAGGATCAATCCAAACATCGAACAATGATTCCTTGGAACACATCCAGGGGCTCTATAACACATCTAGGGACTTATTGTTTGGTCCTTGATCAAGAGCTCCATAAATACATTGGCCAGGGGCCCTAGAACACATCTAGGGACTTAATGCTTGGTCCTTGACCAAGAACTCCATAAATACATTGGGGGCCCTCACTAGGGTCTTTTGCCATGGCTCTAATTGCTTGGTCCCAAACCAAGAACCCCAGGAGTGCACTAGATCTCAGCTAGGGTCTTATGTCATCTTCCTAGAGAATGGATCTTGCAGTTGCATTAATTTCAACACTCCCTTTTAGCAAGAGATGCATTCTCAGCAACACCAATCTTCTCTCAAAAGTACGTACACAAACTTTGTCAATGACAGAGGCTTGGTCAAAATATTTGTGGTTTGTTCTACTGAATACTGAGAATGTTCCTCTGCACCATATCCCAAACATAGTGATATCTCATCTCAATATGTTTTGATCTGTCATGAAACTTCAGATTCTCAGAGAGCTTTATACAACTCTGGTTATTACAGTGAATTACTGTGGGTTCAACGCAACATTGAACAAATCTGAGAGTAGCTTTCTAAGCGACATTGTTTCTATACTAACAACACTTGCAACAATGTATTCTGTCTTTGCAGTACTTTGGGCTATGGAGCCTTTCTCCCTGTTGGACCAGGAAATCATAGTTGAACCCAAACTGAAACAATATTTGGAAGTGCTCTTTCGGTCCATTGTATTGCCCATCCAATCTAAATCTGTATATCCATGAAGCATTACACCTCCACTGAAAGTGTATCTGAGCCCATAGGCTATAGTCCCTCAGAGATATCTGAGAATATTCTTAACAACAACCATATGAATATGTTTCGGTTTACATATGAACTGGCTGAAGGCATTCACTGCATAACAAATGTCTGGTCTGATATGTACTAGATCCATCAAGAACCCAGTGAACTGACGATATACGATGGGGTCTTCTGGAGCTAAACCTGTAGCTTGATCTTGTAACTTCTTCAAGTTAGAAATCATAGGTGTGGTCATGGACTTACAGTCCAATATGTCAAATATACAAAGCACATCAATTGCATACTTTCTTTGTGATAGAAAGATCTCACCCGGTTTCTACCACACCTCTAAGCCAAGAAAGTAATGCATAAGACCCAAGTCTTTCATTTCAAAGTCTGTTGATAACTCCCTCCTTTGAGCTATCAGATGTTCCTCTCCAGTAAGAAACAAATCACGCACATATAAAACCAAGATGACAGGATGATTCTTCACAATCTTTATATAAATATTAGGATCTGTTATACTCTCGAAGAACCTAAGATTCTAAAGAAAACTGTCAATTCTTCCATACCAAGCTTTCAGGGCTTGTTTCAATTCATACAAAGCTTTCTTGAGTTTACAAACATAAGATTCTTTCTCATGGATCACGAAACCCTCAGGGTATTTGATATAAACGTCTTGCTCAACTTCACCGTTAAGAAAAATAATTTTAACATCCATTTGGTAAAGTTTCTAATAAAAAATTGAAGCAAGAGAGATCATGATTATGATGGAAGTATACTTGGCAATAAGAACAAAGATCTCGTCGTAGTCAATTCCTTATTTCTGAGAGAAGTCAGGAGCCACAAATCTAGCTTTGATTTTTTCAACACTGTCATCTGCTACATGTTTTATTTTGTAAAGCGATTTAGAAGTTACCATTGATTTGCCTTGAGGTCTTGGGACCACTTCCAATACATCATTCTTTAATATTGACTCGTACTCTTCTATCATGGCATCATTCCACACTTTATGTTTGGTAACCTCTTTAAAAGTGGAAGGTTCTGAGTCAATCACAAGATTCAACTGTGCTATCAGACCCGAGTACTTATCTGGTTTCTTGCTTTCTCTGAAGGTACCTTTAGGTGCTGCATGTTTTTCTGCTTCCTTTAAAATTTCCCAGCACAAAGCTAGCTTCCTTTTAACATGAGGTTTCTCTTAGGAAAACTCAACAAAATCCTTTATGGGATCCATTGAAGGTTCTATGGCCTCCTTCCTCTGCTCATTTGAAAGTGGTGGCTCTTATGAAATTGGTGAATCTGAAGGTTCTGGAGATGGAACTTCACGCTAAGTTCTCTAGAACGACGACAGACTGCTTCCTCATGAAAGGTCACGTCTCTACTAACTTCAATGAACTTTTGTCTTGGTACATAAATTCTATATGCTATTGAGGTCTCATTGAATCCCACAAAAGTTAATTTCTTTCTGGAGGGCTCTAACTTAGTCATCTTTTCTTTAGGTATATGAATGTAGACAACACTGCCAAAGATTCTCAATTGGTCAATTGAAGGCTTCTTACCGGTGAAGACTTCTTCTGGAGTTTTCTCTTCTAGGGCTTTATAAAGACACTTATTTTGAATCTAGACTGCAGTGCTTGCAGCTTCAGCCCAAAGAGACAACGATAGATTATGATCATACATCATGGCTCTGGCTGCTTCACAAATCGTTTTGTTCTTTCTTTCTGCACCCTCATTCTGTTGAGGATTATAAGACACAATCAACTCCCTTTTAATCTAAGAAGTTTGACAGAGATCATCATACTTGTGGAAGTCAAATTCTTTTCCATTCTCTGTTATGAAAACACGAATGTGTCTACCTGTCTGATTCTCAACAAGATTCTTA
The DNA here is from genome assembly GCA_009831015.1 of Picea engelmannii. Taxonomy (NCBI): domain Eukaryota; kingdom Viridiplantae; phylum Streptophyta; class Pinopsida; order Pinales; family Pinaceae; genus Picea; species Picea engelmannii. Next base: position 5,150 of record WSFP011393284.1, read on the forward strand.
AAATCCTGAAGTTTACTGAAAGATCCATCTTTAGTTTTCAAAAAATAAATCCAGGTGTTACGAGAACAATAATCAATAAAAATGATATAATAAAGACAATCATTCATTGACGAAGTAGTCACAGGTCCACAAAGATCATATTGAATAAGATCTAATATGCCATTAGTTTTTCTATTATTGTGGGGGTAGACTTTCTTTGTATTTTTACCAAGAGCACAACCTCTACAAACTCTATCATGCTCAAATGAAAAAACTAGCATACCTGCAACCATCTTTTGCAAACCTGGAAGAGCATTGTAGTTGAGATGTCCAAACTTTCTATGCTATAGCTCACATGGGTTAATCATCTTGTGAGCTAATGCTTGAATAACTTGTCTAGAGACTTTGTAAAGTCCACCCTCTTGAGTTTTGATTGTCATTGTTGAGCTCAAACTCCCATTTGAGGGCCACATAAGAGCCTTTCCTTTTGAGAAGGCTATTGAGTACCCTTTGCTTTCTAGAACTGCAACTGATATAAGATTTTTCTTTAATCTAGGAACATAAATAATTTCATCGATATGAAATACATTACATGTCTAGAGCTAAAATGATGCTACTCCAAACCTTTTGATGTCATAGGTGCCATCATCACCCAATTCTACCTTCACATTGAACTTCTTATCCCGATAGTTTTCAATTTTTTGTTTGAAATCTGTCATGTGTTTGGAGGCCCCGTTGTCCACTAACCAAACTTCTTCCGACTTAGTAATAGTACCAGAGAGGGCTAAGACAATATAACATTCTCGACATTGTTCTTGCTCTTTAGTAGTAGCCTTGATTCTTCTTCTTTGAGGCTCTTCTTCCTCAGTTGCAACTGAAGCATGAAACCTGCCTCTCTGCTTCTCCTATGAAGGAGGGTGCCATCAGTGTTTTACATAATGACCTAGCCTTTTACAGTTAAAGCATCTTATTTTAGATAAATGAGAGTGAAAGTGAGAGTGCTTACCTTGGGGTTTCTTACCTTTGCCTTTGTGCTGAGGAAACTTCTTCCATCTCTTGGATTTGACTGAAATGACATGGTCTCTTATCGTTGAGGGTTCATTTCTGTTTTTAAGTCTACCCTCTTCTTCCAAGCAATCATGTCATAATCTCTCGAAGTTGGGTTGAACTTCTCTTTTATTAACCGAAGAGAGAAATGTCTCCCATGAGTCAGGGAGACCATCCACTGATTTTTGTACAAGGTCATCATCATCCACTGCAATTCCAATTGTTGTAAGCTGAACTCTTGTTTGAACAATTTTGGAAAAGAAGGCAGAGATAGATGCATCATTCCCCATGTTTAATGTACGTAGTTGTTTCTTCAATATCCTCTTTTGCGTTGGGGTTTTCTTTTCATATAGATTTGCTAGGGAATCAAAGCATTCATTAGATGTCCTTAGAGGACCAATAAGGGGCATCATGTTGTCCTTAACTGAGTAAAAAATGACTCTCTTCGCTTTGGTCTGGCTCTTCTTATATGTTGTCATTCATGTATTTGAAGTAGGTTCTTCTATCACCCTGGTAACCATCACATCCAAGTCACCTTCTTCTAGGATATTAAACACCATAGCCTTCCAAGCATTGAAGTTGGAAACCCCTTCAAGCCTATCTTCTGCTTTGACTGAAGATGAAGCCATGCTGATTTCAAGATCTGATTATGAAATAGGCTTACTGTTAATCTGCAAAACAACCCTAAATAATGGATCTACGTAGGCTCAAAAGTCTGTAACTATTGAGCTATTTTCATGCCATAAGCTTTGATTTCATGTTAGAATTTTAGGGAAAATGAAAACAATAATATCCTATTAATTTAATCACTACTGTAGATATAAATCAACACTTAAAACACAAATTTCTGAAGTAGATAAAACACAAAAAATATAAATCTGAACATGCTAAAGAGAATCAATCTTTAACTAGGACTGATCATGAACAAAAGAAAACATTTCAAAATATTAACTTGAACTAGATGCAGATTTAAACATTAGAAAAACAAAATCTGAACATTACCTTAGCAAAAACAAATAACAGAAGGTACTTGATGTGTAGCTTTCCTCTTTCTATATGCTAAGAAAAAGCTATAATGGTCATGGATCAAACCCTCATGGGTAGATCTCATCATGATCTTGTCGACAGTTTAGCCAAGGAGAAACCAAAGTCCAATCAACATGCTTATCAATAAGCAAAGGCTGATGTAAAACCCTAAAGACCAAAAAACTCAAAGCTAATATTAAACTCTAAATATCCCACTCAAAAACTGCTCAAAAACTTAGGACAACAACAACAAAATTTTCAGCCTAAGTTAGCTTATCTAGGGATGTCATAACAAGCCCTAAATATTGTAGATGAAGAGGGACAACAACAACATGAAGGGTTATCAGTGGCAGCCAAAGAGAGAGGGGCATCAACTAAGAGAAAAGAGCAACAACTAGTAGCAACCAAGAAGAGAGCTAGTGACATTCAAGAGGGAAGTAGCGACAAGCATGGAGGAGGAGAGAGGAAGGGCCGCGACACCCTAGCAACAAATGTAGAGGTGTCATACTTTGCACTAGCACAAGGAAGCAGAGCCAAGCATCAAGAGAATATGTGCCTTCAAGGAGGCCGCACCCAAACAACAAGAGAAAGTCCACCAAGGAGGCTCCACCAAACAAAAGACCAAACTAAGGTAGCCGCAACAAAATCAGACCAATAGATGAGAGTGTGGAATGCATGAGCAAATGAGTGAGGGAGAGGTTCCTTTTATAGTTTAGGAAGGGGTTAGGGTTAGGTTTAATTAAAAACCTAAAAATTAAAATAATTAATAAAAATAATAATTAATATTTTTAATGAATAAAAATATTAATTAGAAAGTCAAATAAGTCAAAGTGAGTTATAAAATATCAACACCACAATAAACAAGATGGAGAATGATATTCAAGCAAGGGGAGGCTACAAGACAAAGTCAAAGGGGTCTTCTTCAATGGCAAGTTGTCCACATATGTCTCATGATAACTTATAAGCTTTTGTCATCCCTACATAAGAGGAAAAACCAATGGTGTGGTCATGTCCATCTTCTAGTTGCTCCTAGGTCTCATGGACCATTCCAAAAGAGAAGAAGAAGATCCACATCATCACATCTTGGTACTCAACCAAGAACTACCTGGTCCCAGACCAGGACACCCTAGAACACATATGGGGGCCCTAGAACACATCTAGGGTCTTTATCCACTAAGGTACAAGACCAAGGATCAACCCAAACATTTAAGCAAGGGTTCCCTGGAGCACATACAGGGGCCCTAGAACACATCTAGGGACCTACATCATCAACCACCAAGGAACACATCCAAGGATCAATCCAAGCACCGAGCAAGGATTCCCTGGAACACATCCAGGGGCCCTAGAACATATCTAGGGACTTATTTCTTGGTCCTTGACCAAGCACCCTAGAAATACACTGGGGGCCCTCACTAGGGTCTTTTTCCATGCCTCTAACTGCTTGGTCCCAAACCAAGAACTCAAGGAGTGCATTGGGGACCCTAGATCTCAGCTAGGATCTTATGCCATCCTTTTGGAGAATGGCTCTTTCAACTGCACTAATTTCAACAAATACCTCTTGCCCTATTGTATCAAGCAATGCTCAATTAGCATTTAAGGGAAGAAAATTAAATCTTAATATTTATACCACTTCATATAACTCTTAGTAAATTAGCTCAATTGAAATCTAATGACTCTTATTAAATTAACTCTTTAAATCTTTCACCATTAAAAATCATCATTAAGTAGATAGAGATGGAAAAACCTCTAATAAAAAAAATGGTAAATAGAGAGGGAAAAACCTATGATAACAAAAACGGAAAAACGTTGGTTTTCATGCTTAAATTGGGCGTGGACATAGTGGCCAAGAGCTCCTTGGAGGCTAAAGAGAGTCCACACATAGGGTTACCAAGGGAGTGAGAAAATAAATGATATGATTAGTGATTGGTTATCATGGTTCATGTAGTGGTTTTCCCAAGGGAGTCAAAAACTAAATGATTGGTTATCATGGTTCATGTAGTGGTTCTCCTATCATATTGTATTAGCTTTATAGTGGATTAGTTTTTGAGATGATTGATAGGGTCATGAGTGCCTTACTTCACATGATTTGTCTTAGTATTATGTTGTTGTTATTGGAATGTTTTCTCATCATTTTAGAAAGCACTTACACTTGTTTTATGACTATTTAGACTTTGCATTGGTATTGTGTGATGAAGTGTGACCCTTGTGGAGAAACACCCTAGATTATATGGGCATGCTTGACGTAAAGATGGTATATTTAGCATATTCACACTTCATTTTGGAGCAAGCACTACACCTTTATGTGGTGATTCTTGACCTCGTTGGAGGAACCCCCTAGCATTGGTGGGCTTGTTTGGCATTGATATGACATCTTGGCATTATGTACATTGTCTTAGGAGAGCGTTGTTCATGTACACCCCTGTCTACATTGATATAGCTCTCTCAATGGCTATAAGTGGATGGCATGTCATGATTTGTGGTTAGTTTTGATGGAGTGCCCCTTTATCATTTTAACATATATTTGGGGTCATGGAGATATTATATGTGCATGCCACTCTACATTGATCCCCATGGTTTTTGAGATTTATTGATGGTATTTGCACATTGATTCACATGGTAGCATATGGTATATGGAGGTGTTATGTCTATTTTGGGAGGACATGCCTTTATTAATGTTGGGTTAATCTAACCTGGATACCATCAATGATGGGTTTACTGTTGGTGGTTTACGGGGGCATGGTATTGGGTAACCCATGGTATTTTCCTATGGGATTATATGTGATGAATCGTATTTAAATGCTTTAAGAACTCCATTGTAAAATGCCTCAGGTTCCCTGGTGTTTAGCTAGCTTGGATAATGTCAGTAAAGATATATATCTTTTCCTTGGAAACCCTTAATCAGAAAAACGAGCACTCAAGATATATACATTTATTGACCTTATCCAAGCTATCCAAACACCAAGTTGCTTGAGGCATTTTACAATGGAGTTCTTCAAGCCTTTAAATAGGTTTCATCATATATAATCTCATTGGAAAACACCATGGGTTACCCAATACCATGGGCTCGTAAACCACCAATGGTAAACTCATCATTGACTTGACTGGGGATAATCACTTATCCTCCTCAAAGTTTATTTACCAGGTTTTCGGGAATACTTCATGCCCCTCCCCCCCTCTATTACCTAAGACTACGTCTATACTTACATCGATGAACTTCTAAACTAGGGGTACCTCATACACCAATTTGGTGTCTAGCTTGGTCATGATCTTAAAAATGTATTATTATTATTATATAAAGTTTAAACAATGTATGCACCGATGCCCATGCAAGGAAATAAATTTGTCACCATTCTCCCTTAGATTTAAGGTTAATGCTTCTTCATGTATCCTTATCATCTCTCAAATATGGTAAAACAAAATTCAATTGCAACCCAATGTTTCTTATAGATCTTAGTGTCTTGTTTTTCTAGATCAACTCATGATGTAAAACTAGTTAACACGCCCTTTTGTCTTCGATGCGGCTTCTATGGGGCTTTACAATCCTAGGTGTGTGATTCTTTGATTCCATTTTGTAACAAACAAGGAAATAAATGTCACCATTCTCCATTAGATTTAAGGTTAATTCTTCTTCATGTATCCTTATTAGATTTAAGGTTAATGCTTCTTCATGTATCCTTATCATCTTTCGAATATGGTAGAAGAAAATTCAATTGCAACCCAATGTTTCATATATATCTCAGTTTCTTGTTTTTCTAGATCAACCCATTATGTAAAACTAGTTAACACAACATTTTGTCTTCAACATGGCTTCTACAGGGCTTTACAGTCCTAGGTGTATGATTCTTTAATTCCAGTTTGTAACAAACTCTCACACATGTGCAACACTAACTCGAGCATTTTCTCCAAGGCAAAGAACAAAACCATCCAAATCCTTATCAAAATTAAGAACTAGTCCTCGATACCCTATCAAACATACAAAACTTCCTTCACCAACATGTTAAGAATATAGCCAAGAAAGTAAATAACTAACAACAAGACCAAAGAAGGTGGGCGAAAAAGGCACACAACCAATTCAATTAATATGTAAATCAATTATATATATATATATATATATATATATATATATAGTACATATTGCACAATTGTCCTCTAACAGTATGATAGTTAGAGTAAGATAACAAACTGAGATTAGAGTTTTCAACATCCCCCCTTAATCATAATTTTGTTATTTCCTAAAAAACTGCCACTTCTTGACAACTAGTAATGTGTCAAGCCATTATTCAGAGGGATTAAGATCCTCTCCAAACTCTGAAAAAAAAATAGCAGAAGATGAAGGCTTCTACTAAATTGGTGGTTTTGACCACAAACCGATCTGGTGATTTCAGAATGACCACAAACCAATCTGGTGGTTTCGAGATGACCACAAACCGAATGTCTAGCAAAAGTTGATGTCTTCTACTAAATGGCATGGTTTTAAGTTGACCATAAACTAACCAAGCAAAGCGCTGAAATCAACAACTACAAATGTTGATGATTCTCTCTGAAAATATAACAAGCAGAACTTCATGCCTTCTGCTTAATTGGTGGTTTCAAGCTTACCAATAACTATCAAGAGCTCAAGGCTAAAAAATATAAAAATGTAACAAGCAAAACTGCATGTCTTCTACTTAATTAGTGGTTTTAAGCTAACCACAAACTATTAAGAGCTCAAAACAAGAACTCAAAAATTATGAATGGTTTCAGGATTACCACAAACCATATCAACAATAATATGTTTAGGAACAAGGTTGCATACTAGGAACTAGGCTACATACTTGATCATTTCTTCACGGGCTCTAAAACAAACTTGGAAGATGACTAAAAACTTTATATTCCCCCACTATTAGGGACATGTGGTTCAAATTCCCTTGACCATAATGTGTATGCTTTCCACAATGCATACAAGAATGAAGATCGAAACACTGATCTTTCATATGTCCAACTTTATCAACGGAAAGAGGGCTTCTTGCAATTCCACCCTTTTACAATAATCCAACTCGACAATAGAAAATTTAAATTCAATAGAAGGGTGTTGGATTCAACCAAAAATGCACCTAATTACAATCATAGATCAATTCAATAATATGTGATACTCACAAAAGGAACAATAATAAGTATCACAGATTGCAAGTCATAAAATTCTGAACAAACACAATTCCAAAATGCAAGAGTTGATTATAAAATTCTCAACATACAGAAGTCCATAATGAAGGAGTTGAATTATTCTTTAAAATTTCCGATGATGTGTATGTAAATCTCTGAAATCTTTAGACATTGGCTTGATCTCTAGGAGAATAGACTTGGCCTCTCTCTTCTCATCGTGCGAAAAACAAGCACCCTCAATGAAAGACTTCGGCTTTGGATTTATTTTCTTGGCCCAACAAACCAACAAATAGTCTGGAGGCTCTTGTATGCCTCTTTCACATACGCGCAGATGACTCCTTCACCATATCACCACCAAAACATCTCATTCCATGACTATGATTTACTAGTTGTTGGGAAACCACATCTCTCCCTGGTTGCTCACACTTAATATTTTTGTACTTCTAGTAATATTCTCACTTGTGCAAGGTGCGCCTTTGCAACTCAAGCTATGTATCAATACTTCAATAGTTTTCCAATTGAATAAAATTAAACATACCACATAGATTTTAATTCCCTACGAAAATTTTATTGCAAATTTTTACCGGAAATTTCTTTACTGCAAAAAAAACTTTGTGAATGTATTTTAAAATATTTCTTCCAATTCACTTTTATCTTTTCACTCACATATTTTATTTCATTATGGATGGCATCAATAAATCTTACATCTTCCTTCAATATTAAAATAAAAACCAAAATAAATCTCTCAAGCCACTTTTGAATTTTAAATAAACAACCACCACTTCATTTATTTCTTTAAAATAAAATAATGAATCTCACCTCCTTTAAAATAATAAATATTCTCTTAAAAACTAATGCAGGCTTACGACTATCTCTAGATTCTTTTCCTCGGTATCTCTCTGCATGATCCACAAACATTTATCGCTCATAATTTCATATATATATATCCACAAAAGATGCAGACTTGCCAAAATATATCCTTCAAAAAAATAAATCTTTGATTTTCTTTTAATAATGCTACCTTCACCAACTGCTCTTTCACAGAGGATTACACAACCATTGGGTGTCTTCTTGACTTTGGAAAACGGGCAGCTTTCTTCCACCAAATAAATCTTAGTTAACATAGTAGCTCCTCTTTTCCTGTGCATTAATAAAACCCTCGACCTTCCTTTTCTGTGCAGTGGTTCCTCTTCCTCAAGACCCTCACTACACTTCAATTCCATGGAAAAACTACCATGGATATCAAGATTATTAGGCCCTTAAGACCAAAGGTGCTCTGATAAGCTAGCAAGCCCGTAAGATCATTTACATGCTCTGATAAACTACCAAGCCCATAAGATCATCTTCATGCTTTGATACCACTGTTAAGAATATAGTCAAGAAAGTAAATAACTAACAACAAGATCAAGAAGGAAAATAACACGGGCGGAAAAGGCACAAAGCCAATTCAATTAATATGTAAATCAATAATGTATATATAATACATATTGCACAACTGTCCTCTAACAATATGGTCGTTAGGGTAAGATAACAAATTGAGATTAGAATTTTCAACCCAAGGCACTCTCAGTAGCCTTGGACTCCCCCCAAGAAACCTTGGCATATTTATGTGAAGTTGTGGCCTTGGCATTTTTTCTAGTCCTGAAACAATTCTCAACAAATAAAACACAACCCACTTGTTATCAATGCAATCAAGTCCCATGAGCTCTAAAAAATACTTGTATAAATTAGTGAAAGTTATCACATTGAAGGATCTACCTTCGTTCTTGAGCTGGCGCTTGATGGCCTCTACCATGGCCACCTCGTTGTTGGCAAGGGATGGTGTCATCCAACGCCCCATGATCTGCATTGCATATTTGAAACCCTCCTCCGCCATCAGGTCCTAATTTCTAGGATAAATCATGGTGTCTTGTGTGCTTGATATTTTTTTTTGTCGCCTCGTTGTTGGCAAGGGATGGTACCATCCAACTCCCCACTATCTGCATTGCATATTTGAAACCCTGCTCCGCCATCAGGTCCCAATTTCTAGGATAAATCATGGTGTCTTGTGTGCTTGCTATATTATTTTCCTATTTTGTGTTATTTCTCTCTTTATTTTAACACGTGGTATCAAAGCCATGTTGGCCTGGACTATTTAGTGAGAGTGGCCTCGATTTTTCCTGGATGGTGGATCAGAGCGCCCGAGTGCTTGGACTCTCTAGCGAGAGTGGATTGAGTGTTTTCTAGTAGTGTATTAAAATGTGTGGGTTTGTGTCTCGTAGAGGTGGTGAGAGGAGGAGAAGATGGGATCAAATGAAGAAGTGAAGTTGTCGTGCTAGTATCCCAAGCCTTTTAATAGGCTTTATTGCATCGAGTACCATGGGCTCATAAACCACCATCGACAAAACCATCAATGACTATTATATTCATCAATATTAACCCAACATTCCTTTGTTTAACCTTGACTTTGGATATTCACTTACCCCCCTCAAAGCTTATTTACCGACTTTTATGGAATGCAACAAGCCCTCCCTATCACCTAGGTCTATGTCTAGACTTTACCAGTGAACCATCAAACCAGGGGTATGCACCTAAATAGATCTTATATCCATATGTCCATTTACATGTAATAAAATACGACTCCATAAACATGATTACAAATTGTATTTTTGAGCAAATGATGCTTGAAGCATCTACCTGCTTCTTTTCCTACATCCCTCTTTTCTCCATGAATCAAGCACTCCCTAACCGAATGATTATTCTTTTTCTACTTTATGTCCATAATGTGCTTCTACCTATTCTCCATGTCGTCAATCTTTGTGATGCATTTCTATCTGCTATTCACCATGGTTCACCAAACCCATGAACCATTGCTTCAATTTGTGTGCAATAATCATTGCAAATCTATGTAGAGTGTCCCTCGCATTGAGCCAAGCTGACCACTGAGGCCCACAACCTTCTTGATAATGCTGCAAAGCCCAACCAAAACATATTTTGTTTGATTATTTCCAGTCACCATAAATTTCATATGCCTTGGAAACACAATCAACTCTTCCTCCCCACTCTCTTCACTATATTGGTGGAAGTTCATAGTGTAATCGAGCAACTAGTCTACAATACCACATTGGGATCCCTCTTGCATGGAATTCAACCATTCATACATATGGATGCATTGATCCATCCCAAGAAACTTCAGCTCCCCCAAGGATTCAAACGAGAGAAACTCAAGAACCACATCCACCAAGCTCATCTTCTCACCCAAGAAAACGGGCCCCACCCATTCAACAGCCCTCATTCCCTCCTCTAGTTTTGTAAATTTTTCCATGTTTTCTTTTCGCGTGGTCGCATGCTTTGCCCATAACCATTTCACGAGATTGAGCCTTGTCTCTATGAACTTCTAGTTGTCCAAGTCTTCCCATAATTGAGCGAGCGACCTATCGTTAGCAGAGCTTGGCAAAAGTGAGGGCATGGTGTTGGAGGGTGGCTAGGCTTCCTCAATGTACTTTAGTATCACCAACCACTGTGAGACAGGTCTTCCATTACATATGAACACAAGGAATTGTTTGTACACATGATTCAATTGTAGGAGGAGGTTGTTCCTGGCATGCATGTTTTCCTCCACCTAACATTTGATGGCCTTTTGCTTAAGAACAAGGGCACAACTCATTACAAAGTGATTGGGAAGTATTCACAACAACTTCACTTCTTCCTTTGATCCTATCTTCTCCTCCTATCGACCCCTCTATGGGACACACCATGCATTTCAATACTATCCAGAAAACACTCAAGCCACTCTCGCTAGAGAGTCCAGGCACACAGGGACTTCGATCCACCATCCATGAAACACTAAGGCCACTCTCACTAGAGAGTCTAGGCCAATGTGGCTCTGATACCACATGTTAAAATAAAGAGAGAAATAACACAAAAATAGGCACAAAAAAATCAAGCACACAAGACACCATTATTTAAAACCAACACCTAATAGATCTATTAGCCTTGGCCAAACCGACTAAGCTAAGCCAAAATCAATCAATCAAGGCATCTTACAATGGAGTATCTCAAGCTTTCAAATAGGCTTCATCTCATCAAATACCATGGGAAAATCCATGGGTTACCAAATACCATGGGCCTGTAAACCACCAATGATAAACCCATCATTCATGGTATCAAGGTTATCTTATCGTCAAGATTAATCCAACAATTAATGCATTATGTACTATGCCATACTCCTTATTGAACATTTGATTTGAGGTGTGGCACTCATTTGAACATGATCCATGCCCCCTAGCACACTTTATGAGGAGTTTGATTTGGTCATAATGCATAGATTGAGGTTTCATGCACATTCTTTAATGGCACCCTTGTTTTAAGAGGTTGTTTTAACAATCATTGCCCACTTTGCACATATATCTATGTAGATCCACTTTATATGGGATTGAATAACATGATTTGAGGAGTGTCCCATATATTATTGGCACAAATGTTGAGGTCACCCTATGTTTGAAGAGTTGTTATAACAACTAATGGACCGTTGTTTACACACTTACCCATAAGATCCACTTTTGGAGGAATTTTGGAGAGGTGTTGAAGATAATGAGAAAATATACTTGAACAGAGTGCTCATATCATTGCAAGATTAGTGCCATTAAATGAAAAATTGGTGGGATTTCTAAATTATTGTCATAATAATTTTTTTGACAAATATGGATAGAGTTATGGTAGTTTCAAATCTATCGCCTTAAAACCCTCCCCGCATTTTGACCAACTATTTAAGGAACACCCTACCCTTGTTGCTTGAGCATTTTTGTTATTTGAGAAGAGAGAAATTAATGAATGCACATGGTGGAGAACACATGCATATAGAGCTAAGCTTTCCATTTCTTGAAGTTGTCTTTCAAGGGCATGCCAAAGGTGAAAGTGGATCAAAATCTACTAATTATTATTTTATGGAAAAATTGTTGAGGAGGTTGAGGAATATAGTATTTTATCATTTATTCCTTGGCTAGAAAGTGGTTACATATTTAGAAAGTGGTTACATATTTAGAAAGTGGTTACATATTTTATATTTCTTCTTGGAGAGAAAAGTGGATCTTGAATTCACTAATATCATTTTATTGTAAGAAGTTGACCTAGAGACTATTTAAACAATAGCTTCCTCATTTGTTTTTCATTTGAAAATCATATAGGGGAAGGAAGCAGGGCTACAAGCAACTATATGTGAGGTTTTATTTCCATATTTCTCTTTTCTTTTGGATGATCATGGTATTATGTTTCATTGGTTAGTGTTGTTATCATTAGAAATGATCTCTTTGAAGGAAAACCTTTGCACATAAGAATGTAAGGATTTCATCCCTCCTTACCCCTTGATGTAATCTTGATATTGGGGAACATTTTAGTTGTAATAAAGATTTGATGTAGCATATGTTAATGGATGTTTTGATCCTATGAGATCAATATTGAAGATGTGATTTGTTGCTTGGGAAGTCCATTCATTTGAATGTTGTCTTTCTTGGTTCTTCCTTATTATGTCATGTTATAAATCTCCTCTCACTACTTGAGTTGCACATTATTTTGGCTTTAACACATTGGTCATGAAGGTGCATTTAATATTAGGGTTCTCATTCACTCTCATATAACCTAAAATCCATTTGGATTAGTCATGGCATATCAATGTGTGGCTTGACTACATATTCTCCACATCACTTCAAGCCCTCTTTGTTTATATTATTTTACTCCATAACACTTGGATCGACACTAGTCTTAGTGATACACCATCCACTTAAAAATACAATATATCCTATATTTTTTGTTTTGCAAAGTCTAATTCTCCATATGCACTTGAGTTTCCATTGCATAGACTTGGTGATCCTGACTTGGGGAAGCCCCCCTTGTGACGAAGAGAGATGAACTAAAGTGAGAGAGGGAGCCATGGGTAGCCCCTATTATATCCCTTGGGGTTGCACTTGCGTTTTAGGGCTTTACCACTTAAAGTGCAAGTTTGGGAGGTAACATTTTGGCATCGTCACTAAGCATAAAGTCCATTCCTAGAGATTCAATAGAACGATGACATTTATTGATGAAGGTTTGTACTTGAAGATCATACTCATCTGGTGATTCCACAAAGGAATACAATCCTTTTCCTTGAATATTTTGAAGAACTTGTTGTTTGAAGATTTTGAAGATTTTTTACCTTCAAGTGGGGACTCCACAACTTTGAAATGAGGCATGAGGTTATCTGGTGCATATCAATGTCTCAATTTGAATATTTAAGTAAAGAAGCATGGCATTCTTAGAAGAGTTGTGGATGAAGGATTGGTTTGATCCATTGGATTTCTCATGCATCACAAGGGAAAAATCAATTCCTTGATCTAGATTGGGACAAAAACATCCCAAGGTTCCATGTACATAATGATTCAACAACTCTACATGTTACATATTTCATTAAATTAATTTTTACATTCAAGGTTATCCATGAAAATGTTTGTATCTTCTTTGGAAGACGATGTAAAAATTGGTTTTATGATTATTGTCAAAGGAAAACACCTTCACTTGTAGGTTTGATCAAGTATTTTCGTAATCATTGGGATGTGGGTCATAAAGAAGAAGAATAGTTTGAAGATTCACATAGCTTGCATGCCATGTGTAGTGAGGATCCCTTGGAGGACCACCATTTTTTTTCCATCTTATGATCTACCGGTTCATGAACTTTGAGATCCAAAAGAAGAGAGATGTGACAAAGTTATTGAATATCTTGGTGCCAAACCTTTTGATTCAATTGAAGACAATGCATGCCCTCTTTCTCAAAAGAAACACATTATTGTGAGGAGGTACACTTGCATGAAGACGATTTTGGTAAGTTGTATTAAATTCCAAATTTTTAAATTTAGTCATGAATCCTTTGGTGATTTGGAAAAATAATTTATTGTAAAGAAACCCTTGGATGGTGAGATGTTTTCAAATTTGGTGACCCCTCATATGATGAAGAGCAAGAAAACCATGAGATTGAAAGCATTGATACACTCTTCCATATTGAAAAGAATAAATGAAATAGAATTATTTTTATTTTGATGGAGATCCTATTTATGACATTGATGATGAGGGTTCTAGGGCCAAGATTGCAGATTTTGTGTCTATTGGACACCCAAACATATTGAAGGGCACGTGTAGAAAATCTAGTGATGGATGTCCAACCATGTTTTCCTATAAGTGGTGCAGATTTGTTTCAACACATGGAACATTTTTATAAAATTCAAAGTGTAGAATTTTCCGGCCACTAATGTCTTCAACCTTTGATCAATTTATGCATGAAAATTCAACCATAATATATATATTTAATTCTGGAAATTGTATGGAACAACAAGGATTTTAGTTTGAGCTTTTTTTTTTTGACAAAGACATCACCACTATAGTATAACAACTTGTTAGTATTAGATCTAATTATTAGTTCATGTTGAAACGGACTATAGCATTTGATTGAGCCTTGACTTTGTATTAGTTTAGTGTTGATTATATATATTTTTCTCAATCTACAATGTTTGAGATAAAACATTGAAAATTTTATTTTTTATATAATAAAATAAAACCTATTCTTTATAATTTGATTAAAAGATGAAATTGAAATCTTATTGCTAGCTTTTATGTTTGTTTTTTCTCTCTTCCTATTGTTTATGTTTTCTCTTGTTAATGTTTTCCCTTCTCCTTCTTGGATTAATTCCAAAGATACAATGATATTTTTCTATATGTCTATGCTTTATTTTTAGCTTCTTAAATTAAGATTAATGTTCTCCCTTCTCCTTCTCCTTCTTGAACTAAGCTTTTTTTTTTGACAAAGACATCACCACTATAGTATAACAACTTGTTAGTATTAGATCTAATTATTAGTTCATGTTGAAACGGACTATAGCATTTGATTGAGCATTGACTTTGTATTAGTTTGGTGTTGATTATATATATTTTCCTCAATCTACAATGTTTGAGATAAAACACTGAAAATTTTATTTTTTATATAATAAAATAAAACCTATTCTTTATAATTTGATTGAAAGATTAAATTTTTTATTTTTTATATAATAAAATAAAACCTATTCTTTATAATTTGATTGAAAGATGAAATTGAAGTCTTATGGCTAGCTTTTATGTTTGTTTTTTCTCTCTTCCTATTGTTTATGTTTCCTCTTGCTAATGTTCTCCCTTATCCTTCTTGGATTAATTCCAAAAATACAATGATATTTTTCTATATGTCTATGCTTTATTTTTAGCTTCTTAAATTAAGACTAATGTTCTCCCTTCTCCTTCTTGGATTAATTCCAAAGATGCAATGATATTTTTCTATATATCTATGTTTTATTTTTAACTTCTTAAATTAACGCTAACCAGTCCTATTTTTAACTTCTTAAATTAACGCTAACCAGTCCTGACAGACAATGAACATGGCGACAACCTTCCCACCGCCTTCACGGCCTTCTTGGTATCTATTCACACTTGGATCGCACTCTGTACATCCATCAATGTGCTCTCACTACTATAGTAGTTAGGAAGCTTCTGCTGGATGGAACCCCACTTGTAAGTGCCTTCCCTCGAGCTTGAGCTCAATCCGTACTGGGCATTGAATCGTTCATCTCCAACCACGGTACTGGGCATTGAATCAAATCCCCCTGACTTCGCTACCCGCACCTAAAGCTTCATCGCCCACTCGTCTCGTACTTGGCATTAAATCCCTTGCGAAGCGCTCCTGCATTCAACTCATTCCGCGGGCTTGGGTGCCGACTGTTGCGTGATTGTTTCCCCTTACCCAAATGCTTGTAAGCCATCTTGAAGTTGCCAGAGAAATATGAGAATGAGATCTGCTTCTCACTTCTCTCTGAACCCTGACATAATTTTGTGATTTTTTAAAATAATGTTATATTAGTAAAAGTTTTATTTAATTTTGATATCTTTTATTTAAGAGTTTGACATTTTTGGATATAAAAAAATAGATTAATAGTTCAAGGTTCAGAGGTATCTAGTAGGAATGTAAATTGGTCTTTTTATAGACTACTAACAAGTTATTTCAAATGATAATGGTTTTTTTTTAATAACAATGATGAATCAATCTTTTTATAGACTACTAACAAGTTATTTCAAGTGATAATGGTTTTTTTTGAATAACAATGATGAATCAACCTACATTTATTGATACAATGAGTGATGACTATCCTCACTGTCTATTGACAATTAAATTACAATAAATTTTACCACCTTTAAAAAATTTCGACAAATAACATTACAATTCCATCTTTGAAAAAGAAAACAAAATTTCATAAAGATAATGTTTCTCGCATAATCTCTTAAGTTGTAACTACTAAAGCCAACCCCTTTATCCCATTAGAGGCCAAAGACAACTCCTTTTCAACCTTCTTTTCTAGAATGCTAATGGACTTTTCACTGCTATCCCTTTTACAAGATAAGTTAATTTGCAACATACTCCATGTCAATTTTAATAAATGATAGTTTGGTCTATTAATAATGGTTAGTGAAACTATCGTGTTTTTTTTTAACCATGAGAATTGGTAATTTGTCAAAGTGTTTCGGGCTAGGCCCAAAATCAAACCTATTGGTTGTCATAATAACCCAAGAGTATATCCAACAACCCACAAGCCAAATATATCAATAACTTGTGACTTAGCAAGGGTTGATGCATCCGGAGGCACAACATAGTGGACCACTATCCAAGGGGAATCTACCCTTCTAACCTTATTGCAATAGGCTACCTATCATGTTAAATAATGAATAAGACCCTTTTATAAAATATCTTGATCTGCAATATGATGTCCATTTTCACAAATCATCACTTTGGTCTCCAAATAGTAGGTAGTGACAATGCCATGCTAAGGAAAAAAACAAAAACCTAAACACTCTACATTTTAGTAGTGAAAAGTGTCACTATTGGATATATTAGTGATGTAGTTTTAGTTTTAGTAGTTCACATGGGATTTCATTTATTTTAACCCAAATCCATAACTAAAATAAAATAGTCTAACCTACAACAATTGCACATTTATTCAGTGGACCTTACTTGAAAAAATTTATATGGCACCAACTTTAGACATGGCCTTGCCCTTGGAAATCATTGGAAATTAAATGATAAGTGGTACCATAAATTAAGCATTATGACAGTCACTATTAAGAACAAGCTACCCATGTTGCATCATGCACTACTTTTTGAAATGGATCAATCAAATTTCAAGACATGGATTAAGACGAGTTTTGCCATGGGTTAAACATTGACCAATCATAACCAACATTTAACAAAGTAGTCCACAGACGAAGGATGATGCGGATAGAGCCATAAACGATGTGGAGTTGAATGGATACTTTCTAAGAGCTACTATAAAAAAGTGGTGATTGATGTCAACTTCCCCAGGCCACTCATTGAATGGCTCACTTCAACAAAAAATAGATGACAACCATTTCTTTTGATGGAAGAGGAGGTGAAGAGATCACAAATTGGAATCTACAGATGCAACGCATGAGATATTGATTGGAGATTGTAGTTAAAGGAATAGGTTGTAGAATTTTGTCACACAAGATGGGTCTCACTCATTGATGATGTCTCTTAAAAGTCTTACTAGGAAAGCTTTCAAGCAAGGCTCTCAAGATTCCATTGTAAACAACCAAAGAATGAGAAAAAGGGCAATTGTTGAACACATATTTAATATGCATACTTTGAGTGCATAACACTTTCAAGTGCTAAGTGTGAGCAATTTAGTGACGAATATGCACCAAATATGTGCAATTTTAGGTTGACTTGACATCCACAAACTTCTACTTAATCACATTAGATTGTATTATATGCTTTGCTTAGGCCAAATTACGGACCCAAGAATATGTGTTTGATGTATAAATTGATGCACATTCTTGAATTTATACCTCATTTTAGCTTGTTTATAGAGAATGTGCAAGAGTTAAAGTAACAATGAAAACTTAGTATAATGGTTTTTAATTGGATGACTCCAAGACTAGAGCACATGAAGAGCTAGAGTAACAATGTAAAGTTAAACTTACTGCAACAATTATTATCGCATGTTTCCAAAGTTTTTAGACTTTACATATTTTGTGTACTTGTATCTTATGTTTATCTTATATGTTCTAATATTAGCACATGTAGTTTTGTAAGTCTATTTGAACTAGTTCTTATGTAGAATCTTTGTGATTTTGCACATGCATCATTGAGTGGAAAAAAAACACCCAAAAATAGCTACACAACTCTCTATCTACCTTAAGTTATTCGACTTCACCAAGGAATCCTTAATCTTATGCTTAATATTTTGTCCGAACTTAATCTACCTTAAATTACCCCAACTTTGCCAATAAATCTTTAATACTATGATAACTATTTTGTGTTCAATAAAGGAGTCGAATATCTATCATAAATATTTTCCATATTGTTAGCTCTCCCATCTCCGATCACATAAAGTTGATATTAAAATTATATATTAAGTAAATTTTATTTCAACAAAAACAACTAATCCTAAACCTAAATATTCTAAAGTACTTACATAAAGTAAATAAATAAATTATACTTTAACAATTTTTTTTAAATATTTTAAATTAACTCTAATTATCATTAAAAATAATACAACAAATTTAATAATAATTTATCCTATGTCTTCGTGCCCTCTATCTTCCATCTTCATACCGTCATGATGATATTTATTATAAGTTCCATATTTTGTCTTGAGAAGTATCTTCAATATACTCATCTCATACATATTCTCCTTCACAAGCACACTGCGCAACCACTACATGAGAGGTGAGAAAGGCAAGAACCTTTACCATTGACTTTTTAAAAGGTTAACCAAGTTTTAAGCTAATTTTAGACAAATCCAACCAATTCTAGGTATCTAAAACTCCTTTACCCTTGACTTTTCAAAAGGTTAACCAAGTCTTTAGCTAATTTTAGACAAATCCGACCAACTCTAGGTATCTAAAACTTATTAATATTAAAATGTACCCTAACAATTTCTTTAATGATTTTAATCACAAATTGCATGAGGCATTTGAGTGTGAACCTATCCTAGATAAAGAAAAGTTATTTATGAATTCCATCCCTTTATATGTTTTCTAATATATAACACAAAACTCAAAACATATAGGGATGCTTTATAAAAAAATCCTATAATGTTTGGATACAAATGTGGAACTGTTGTGAATGTGGTAATTTAATAAGATATTTATGATTTTTACTATCAAATGGATTATAGTAGAGAGTTGTTAATTACAAAGAATAATGAGATTTATTTTTTATAATATTATAAGTAAAATATATTTT
Organism: Picea engelmannii; assembly: GCA_009831015.1. Lineage (NCBI taxonomy): Eukaryota > Viridiplantae > Streptophyta > Pinopsida > Pinales > Pinaceae > Picea > Picea engelmannii. The sequence continues at coordinate 24,633 of WSFP011393284.1, forward strand.
TCAACAAGTAATTATTATTTATATGAGATTTAATTTTGATAATAATATAAGTCAAATAACTTTTTAGATGAATACGTATTACAAGGTTTAAGTAATATTCAATTACTATGTGTACATGCACATAAGTGAGAACCAAAGACTCTTGATACTTATTATTTTTTTCACCGTTTTTTGAATCACTCTCAAAAGGAGTTTCATGTTATAAAAAATGTGAACATTTACTTATTTTAGGCAATGCAATTGCTCTTGGTTACACTATCAACTACACAATTTGCACCTACAAAATTGTTCCCATCCAATTTGTTTATGAAAAACATCTTAACAAAGTTACCCATCCTAAATCCAATATACCCATCCCAAATCCAATATAGTTGATTCCACCTCTATATTTTAATATGATTTCCTCTCGTAATAACTTGGACAACATCCTGGGATTAAACAATAACGTTCCTCTTCTGGACTGAGGAAACCTCTAAACCATGTAGGTACATAGTTCTACTTCAAACTAGACTTAGGTATGGAACCAAAATTAGTATAGGTCCAATGTACCTTTTCTATAATTATATATGTGTGGTATATAGGAACATGCATCCCTCAAACTCCATTTCAAGAGTGATAACAAGACAATGGGTGTCATCCATGGTCAAATAAATCACGTGATTATGAATTATCTAAAGATAATGCTAATGTCAATTGCATTTAGTTGCTCTCTTTGGAGAATGATCAAGCCTTCTAGATGCACAGAATAAGAGCACACCCACAATGTAAACGATGGGATCGATATACACTCATGTGCTCATTGTTGCATACACCAATCCATAGGGATATGGTGCAATGCATATGCTCATTACACAATCCATGGATACTCTCGAGTCTTCATAGGATGCTACATGAAGACTAGATAATGGTGTTCCAAATGTTCTAAATAATCATGACCTTTCTAATATTTATACCAAAATCAAAGTGGTGAAAAAAATACAATTCCTTGGAGGACATTATTTCTCTAGACCATATCTAGATTGAGCTTTATCAATATAATCTCGAAAGGCATGACCTGCAACAAAATATTTTTATTAACTTGGCCCAAGTTACATGAAGTTTAGAATCCTATATAGCAATTATTGAATACAAAACCCAACATTTAATGCAATGAGTCAACACTCCACTATTTGATCAACGTACTTAAACTTCATCACATGGACTAAATAAGAATCCTCCAAAATAAAATCAATCTTTAATGCACCAAGTTGTGAAAAAGTTGTGAAATTAGAGAAATACATACCCATTCACTTGAATGGCATTATAGTGAGTGAGCTACATTGTCATGGATCATGTTTAAATATTAGGATTAGTTATATTTAATTTTGGAATAATGGTAATCCCCTCCATGCAAGTCAAAATGACTCCTCCCAATGGAAGACAATTCACTATACACTTAATCATGTGATAATTCAATCATGTGATAATCTAAGTTGATCAATTTTCTGGTAAAAAAGATTTATCTTTGATAGATATAAATAATAATTATTTCAAAGTTCTACCCCTATTTTCTTTACTTAAAAACTTACCAAGTAATATCATCATGGAACATAAACTTATAAAGTTAAAACAAGGCACACACAAATTGAACATTCTCGTCCATGATCCCAAAACCATGAGGGAAGAAAAATACATTACAATTAACTTTGAGAATGAGAAAATTATGAATGCGTTAGGAAATTTAACATGCATGGTGCCATAGAAATGCTAGCTAGCACAACTATAGAGATTACCAAAGAACCAATTGATATCTTCATTGATAATAATGGCATTTTATACTTGAATAGAATACAAACTAAGGTATACTTTGAGATAGTACTTAATTAATGGAAAAACAATTTACATTGGCTAGATATGTGGTTCCATTTGAAAAATCTTGGCTAGATATGTCCATTTGAAAAATCAATGGTACAAAAGTTGTCTTCCATCAACTATCAAGGAGGCAAAACAATGCCTTCAACAAAACTTTCACAATCAAACATGTACATATTGAATGTGTTATAGTATTCGACATTCTAAAACGAATGATTCCATATGCCTTCTTTCAAGAGTTCAGTGGACATAAGGAACTATAATATCTTCTCAAATAAAAAGGATGAAGTCAAGAACTAATGATTGCATCTAGGGAACGGTAAAAAGTTGAAAATTATTAATTCTTTACAAATGATATTGTCGATAAATATAAGGATTTGTTTACCGAGTATTTTTATGTTTTACATGGCATTTCAAGGGCATGTTTGAATATTTGTATATCTCTTTCCACTATTCTCTAATATTATAACTAATCCTTCCAAGTTCCCTACGTCTCCTTCCAAGTTTTCATTCATCTAGTGTTTCTCAAAGAATTAAAATTTGATGATGAATATCAAAGATTGAAGCATTGGAATTTGAAAAGAGCTATATATTTTTTCAAAAGTTTTTTTTTTCATTAATTACTAAAACAATATATATTTTATACTTTCTCTACTACAAATATTGTAATAACTTTCACCTAAATCTATCAAATTACGTATAATGACTTTTGATACCCATTGTAACAATGCCTCACCAACTATTAAGCCTCATAAGAAAATCAAGGCATACTAAGATATAAAATCTTAAGCAATACCTACCTTGTTTATGGCAAAGAAAAAAAAAGATTATAGACAAATTATTTTGGCATGATGTCAATCATCTAAAAATCTTCTTAAATTTTGTTTTAGGATCTAATCTCTCAAAATGTAGGACCATTTAGAGTGCACCTTTATCCAAGTCCATTTCTTCCTTGGCCTTTTGATCCAGAAACCAATTATTTTCCTTGTATTTATGACAACAATGGATATTATGGAAGATCTGAGGGAGTTCCTTAGCTCTGCCACTTGTTGGTCTTAAATTTAAGTTCATTAATTCAATAATACCATACATACATAACACCGCCAACCTAGAATACCAATAGGCAATGAAATCCTTGACATTATGTTTTAGAGCTAAAGATATAAATATGAAGATGATATAGATATATGCAAAGTTATTAAATCCCAGGCTTACATCCAAATGATACACATCTATTTAAGC
>ML856322.1:7849-27724 GCA_009831015.1 Picea engelmannii
CAGGTGCTGAAGACTTAGGGCTAAATAGGCTGACTCCATTAACCACCTTTATCGCGACGTGCCCTTCAGGTCGCACCACGTGCGCCAAGGGTGCCACTCGCCTTTGGAATTTCGTTGTGCGACGTGCCCTTCAGGATGCACCATGTGATCCAAGGTTGCCACTCACCTCTGGAATTTCATTGTGCGACGTGCCCTTCAGGATGCACCAAGTGCTCCAAGGGTGCCACTCGCCGACTGAACTGATTGGTAGAACTCTGTAACCCCTGGAGTCAAAACTCCGCTAGGTGATCTAGTAGGAGACTAAGGGCTCTAAGGAATAAGGCCCCTGCCTTATTGCGCGCCCCTTAGAATCATCGTGAGCGACTGTCGCAGTCGGCCCTCACGGCATCGTGGGTCCTCTCGATATAGGTAATCGTTAACCTACAGATCGAGCCACGACGGGAGTGCTAGTAGGCGGTGGCAGGGCTACTGTCCACCCCTCTCCCTCAACCTCTCTGCAATTGTGTGTGGCCCCTTTAATCTATATGTGAGTCAAGTCGGCAAGCTATCGTCAGCCTGCATCACCAATACTCATGTCAGAAATGTCGTCATCAAATCATCAAATCAAATCAACATCGTAATAACATATCAACCCAAAAGAACACTCCCTGACTCAGTCCGGAGTCCAAGGGGGTCTACCGATGCCTCCGCATCCTCAAGGTCACAAACCTGCACACTCAATAAACTGAGTCAATAGCACCTGTCTACATGAATAGTCGCACATCATATCCTCTGCCAATTACATCATAATCATATACAAAAGTTCCAACATCAAAAGGGTCCAGATCACTTGCGAGCAAGTGTCCTCAAATAATAAGTGGTCTCAGTGCGCCAGAGCGGGATGTTACATATACACTAACCTGCAAATTTTTTTTTCTAGGATCCTGCATCCATTTGTTAGTGAAAAAATTCTTTCTATGCATAGGAATAACATATCTTTCATTATTTCTATTAGATCTACTCATATCAAATCTTCTCTCTTCTAGTTGTGCCCTAGTTTTTAGAGTAGGGTAACATTTATCAAACATACCTACATCCGTACTCTTGAAATAAACATTTCCACTAATCTTACTTTCAGCAAAGCACAAATCTTCTAGATCTAAAACATTTCACTATTATTACCTTTATATGAGCACAAAGCTTCAAGATCTTACCTCTTTTCTTCAGATATGACTTCTCTTCTTAGCACAGATCATTACAGGTGAAGTAGAATATTGCGCACTAAGGTAACAGATCTATGCACAGAGCTTTCTTTTTTTCCTTCAGTTCCCAGCAATCACAGTTTCAGGTCCTGGTAACAAAACCATTTGTTGGAACAACGGAAGACCCAAAGATCAACGCTACAACAACACACCAACAAAACCCTAACTACCAGCCCTTTCGGCAACACATGCAAAGTAGATGAAGTCTCACTTGAGGTAGAGGCAGGGGTGGTTGCAAGACTCCAGTGTATGCAACCTTAGCTGGGACACATATATGTTATTACAAGACCTTAACAAAACACTTATCAATTATAGTTTCTTAATATTTATCCTTAGTTTACATCGCAGCTAATCCCTAACGATAGATCTAGCATTTATTCATATTATTCAACACGAAGATACCATATTATATCCTTGTAAGCATACATCAGTGCACTAAGCATTCAATCACATAGACAAGATAACAACCATAAATCTCATAGAAACCACAATGTAAGATATATGTGGTTCAACCCCTCCCCGGGGCTACGTCCAACAACTCTTCTTCTTTATTTTTGTCAATATTCTACATGCACAGAGCCATGATATCTCACTCCATAGAGGACAAGAGATCTGCACACTTCTCTATATCCTCCTTCCGTTTATTATAGCATAAAACCTTCCACAATCTCTCACAATCACTTCCACTTGGCTCTGCAAGTCTCACACAGTATGGACAAATAAATTACAATTACCACTGGCACTTAGCAATTAAAAATTAGCACTTAGCATCACATGCTTGTCCCTCCTTCTATCACATAGATCGAAATACTTCCTACATTGCCAATATTTCTAATTATACATTACAAAATGGGCCTAAACATGGGTAAATCCATGGGCCAACATCGCCATTCTCGTTACATAAGACCAAAACCAAAAAATCCCTATAAAGGGGCCGAGATCCCATGATCTCTGCTTCGACTTGCACTCTGTCTTTGAAAATCTATCGAAGTCCCAAAAGCAGGTCAAACATGACCAAGGATCCTCAAAACTTGGTCAAGGTCCAACAGGTTTCCTAACACAAGATAGACACGTCATTTGTTATGAATTACGTAAAATGAAAGAACATGAACGGAATTACGTTACACATGATTTGGAATTAACAGTCGTAATTCATGCTCTAAAAATGTGGCAACACTATTTAATGGAGAGAAGGTTTCTACTACTAACCGACAACAATGGTGTAAATTTTTTATTGATTCAACCATATCTCAATGCAAGGCAAGAGAGATGGGTGGCATTTTTAACTGAATTTGATATCAAGGTAAGACACATCAAAGGTAAATAAAATAAAGTATCAGATGCTCTAAGTCGGAGTATTAACGGACTTTATGATATAAGTGTTAGAAAAGAAGAAAATGAAATTGAACAAAGATAAAGTCTGCAAGCAGAAATGATGAAAACTACATCAAAACAACAACAAAATTGCAAGAAAATGCAAAAAAAATGAACAAAACAGATCTGAGTTTAGATAAAAATGGACTGCTAAGGTTCAAAAAAAGATTGTATGTACCTAATTCTACTGATTTAAAATCAACAATTCTTGACGAATTGAACAAAAGGTCATATTCTGGTCATCCAAGATACCAAAAAATGATAACAGCCTTAATAAAATCATTTTGTATGCCTAACATGAACAATGAAACAATTGAATATTTATCTAAATGTTTGATTGCCAACAGTTAAAGGTTAAACATCAACATCCATCCAAACTACTACAACCTCTACCTATACCAGAATGGAAATGAAATATTATCTCGTTGAACTTCATCACAGTTTTTCCTAAGACTCAAAAGAAAAATGACTCGATTATGGTAGTCATTGAAAAACTTAGAAAATATGCACATTTATACTTGTGAAATCTACTTATAAAGAAATTAGTATTGCTGAAATTTTTATGAAAGAGATATTTAGATTGCATGGAATTCCTAAGATGGTGATCTCCGATAGAGATGTCAAAATTACGTCGATAATTTGGAAGGAATTGTTTGCAGGATTGGATACTAACCCGAATTTAAGCATAATCTACCATCCAAAACCGATGGGCAAACCGAATGAACAAATCATATTGTGGAAGACATGTTACGAATGTACGTAAGAATGAAACCAACTAAGTGGGAGGAGTACCTACACTTAGTTGAATTTTCTTACAATAATGGCTATTAGAAATCAACCAAGATGAGTCCCTTCAAATCAGTATATGGAAGGAAATGCACAATCCCGATTAGTTGGGATAATTCAGTTGAAAGTATTATAATGGGATCGGAAATTCTCCAGGAAATGGAAAGAATGGTAAAAAGGGTACAACAAAATTTAAAGGAGGCCCAAAACCAACAGAAAAGATACACAGATTTAAAAAGGAGACACCAGGAATTTCAAATTTGGGACCATGAGTATATTAAAGTTAAAGAAAGGAGGATCTCTCTAAAGTTAGGAAATTGTTCAAATTTGGCACACAGGTTTTGTGGCCCCTTCGAGATTTTAACTCAAATCGGGCCTGTGGTGTATCAACTAGAACGTCCTGCAAACTTAAAAGTTCATAATGTTTTTGATGTTTCCTTATTAAAAATCTATATTCATGATCCTACTCAAATCATTGATTGGAACATGGTGCAAGTGGAACAAGAAGGTGAGTTCCAAGAAAAACCTCTACACATTATGGACATGAAAGAAACAACACTATGAAACAGAGCCATCATCTATGTAAAAGTGCAATGGAAGTGCTTTAGCCCTGAGGAGGCACTTGGGAATTGGAGGAAGACTTGCTGAAATCTTATCAAACCCTATTTCAAGAGAGGAATCAACACTGAGGATAGCGTTGTACTTAAGAGGGAGAGGATGTAATATCCTCAAATTTTAGAATATTAAATTCTAAGTGAACTTTGAAATAAACTTCTGTTTTTGGAAAATTCAGATTTGGAAATTATTTTCCATTTATGGAAAATCAGAATTTGTAATTTTTATTGTTGTAATTAATTATTTGATGACCGTTGGGACAATATTTGACTTTCCCAACTATCCTCTTTTATTTTGACACATGTGTAAGACAAACTTTTAATAAATTGAATGTTGGAAGACATATGGAACAACCAGGCTAAAAATAGTTGACCATGACTCCATGTGTGGGGAACAGGTTTGAGTTACCTAAAGGATGATTTTTACAGGTGGTAGAAGTGGAATTTGACAACTAGCACACCCTAAAAATCATGGATTTTTAAAGATATGAATTTCACGAAGGAGGGAAGGAAATACTTAGGCACAATGATGCATCTTTTAACAACATATGGAGGAGGTAGGACATTGCTTAGTATGCTAGGGAAAATAATTTTTTTTGTTGTTATGAACATTGATAGTGTGAGGAAAAGGATTGTTTTGATATGTGGATGGTAACTACAACTAAGGAGGATCATTCAATTTTCCCTTACGGACTCATGGTTGGGCTAGGGGGTGAGCAAGACAACTAAACTTGCTTGTTATGTTCTATGGTTGGGAGGAATGTGGTTGCTCCATTAGTATTCCAACATCATGTTTTAGAAATGTATCTTATCTTGTATTCCTTTGTCAATTTTATATTTAGGGTTATGTTAATTGTTAGGAATGTGTTAACTATGTATACATAAGTAAATGAGTTCTTAACATACAGTATAAACATATTATACTATGGTTGAACATAGTTGAATGATATTGGAAATGTTGCTTATTTGAAATATGATGGTGCCTATTGGCCTTTGAGGTTATACATTTGGATTGCTATTCAAATATGTACTTAAAAAAACATTGTACATAAATATTGCAATAGGGAATAAAATTAGATGGTATTCTTATCAATTTGATAACATGCAAAGAATAGGTAGAAAGAACAACAGTCAGAATATATTATTTATTTTATCTATTACCACATAAAGATAATGATTCAGTAGACTACAAAGTGTCTTTCAAAAAAAATAAAATTGTTGTATTCAAATAAATCTTGTTCAAACTTTACAGTTAGAGGACCACAGATCAAGAACTCCACATTCTTCTGTGTTGTAAACAAAACCCTAAGAGAGTCTCTACAAAATTCTATATGTAGTTGAAGATTAATGTGCGCATAGGTCGATCAAGGAAGGACATGGACCTCAAATATATTTCGAGGTAAGATGCTTCCTTCATCTGATTACACTGACTTCCACAACCTACAAAATAAGTAAAATGAGGGTTTAGTAACTTTTTAGCATTTTAATTCTATGGAAATTAAACAATAGAATAAACCAAGGACAAAACTTACCTTGGGTACCATTGAAAACTAGATCACCTTTTGTTCCTTGTGAGACAATCTTTCCATGATCCAGGAGGAGGAGGAGTGGACCCAAAACCAACTGATGGGTACCCTTGCCTAACAAAAAGGGACCATCATTTATTTTTATATATCCATGCATAAAAATTTCCACTTGTAAAATAAAGGAAGCGATAGTAAGAAAAGAAGTGAAACCAGTTATCATCGAAATAGACCATGCATAGAGTGATCAAATAGGAAATACATAATCTCCAAAAATTGTGTAGAGGAAAAAATAAATGGAAGAAGTCGATTGTGGCAAGGTCAACGATTAAACAAAACTACTCTTTAATTCCCCATAATCACACAATTGGAATTTCCAATTTGGGGAAACGATCATAGTGAAGGAATTATTAAATTAATAAGCATTCATATATGTGCACAAGATGTGACCTAAGTATATTCACAATAGAGGGATCATTAAAATTAAACAACATTAAAGAAAGGTAAAATATGAACATCTAAGTGCATAAAAATTTATAGTAAGAACCCAATTCATAGGTTAAATTCTAAACTGTGCAAAATGTGTTTGAACCCTACGATTTTCATTCCACATACATTCAATAGATGAGGCGGAAAATGATTACAAGCTTATGGGATATAAATTAATAAACAAGGATACCCTCTCTTTTGTTAGTGCAGAGTGGTCGAAATAGGAAAATCCATTTCATAAAAATCTTAATTTTATAACTGTATCAGATGAGAGATCAAGCGAAGGATGTTTCCAAGGTGGCCATGGGACAAACCATGATTCTTCCTGGTACATAATGTTTTACAACTAGAGGATACAAACAAATGTTGTTTCTAGTTTCGAAATGATTAAGATCCTTTTAATGTTGCCATACATGTACATATTGGATATACAAAATTTTCCTACAGAGTTGTAACAACAGTCAAGTTTGAATAAGATCAACTAGCATAGAAAGTTTTGAGATCTTTAGATGAATTACAAAGTGTAAGAATAAAAACGTTATGACGATGAATAAAATAAAATAAGAAAGATCATAGGGTTTAACTTCTAATAACTATTTGATCCATATCCTGACTAGAAAGGGATTGAAAATGACTATAGTCTTGAAGACTAACAACCAACCAAGAGGAAAACACAATAGCCCTCAAACCCGAGTGTTAAATCTAAATGTTTTTCACCCAAATTACAAAGGGAACCATAAACACGATGGAATCCTGGGAAGAAAATGCATACGGAGGCACAAATTTCATGTGTTGCCAACCCTCAAAAAAACAAAAGCAACACGAGGTCTGTTACATTGAACGTCTCAATTATTTACATTGAACCTCTCAATCATTTACATTGCACCAGACAAAGAACATAATTTACGGAATACTTCTCACAAAGAACATAAGAAACATAATGTTTACTCACTCTCACACATAGAGAACCATGGATGTGTGTTGCCTCCTTCCATCACTCACCAGAGCTGAGCTTTACCAAAATCATTAGTCGAATACATCGCAGAGGAAAAATTGTGTTAGAGGACTAAAAGGGAAACTACGAAGAACAAAGGATACCTCGAGGCCCTCGCTAGAGGAGTAAAAGCAGATGGTATGCCCCTTACCTTTGAAATGAGGAGTCGAGGGAAGAGGCGATCCTACATTGAGAATTTTCACCAAAGTGTCAGTTATATAGGGTACTGGACAAGCTTCACCTTTAATGGACCAGCTAGGAGTAAATTTCTATAGGCCAACAAAGACTAGGCTCATACCCGACCTATCATCTACCATAAACTGGTTTTCAAACAAATTAAATGTTGGGTTATGTCTATTCCTAGAGCTAACCCTAGAATGAGAAGACTATCCTAATATTCGAGTAGGGTTACCAATGTTATGTATAGGTAGATCGTTATCACCTCTTGTTTAAACATTTTCGTTTCACTATGATAAAACAATATGTTATTATGGGTAAAATTAAATCCTAGTGCATAGGACTTATGTCTACTAGCTCAACACTATGTCTACAATGTGTTGATATTGTGTCCATGATTAAGAGCCCTCATATCTTATATAACATAGTCTATTACGTGATTCAATGTGGATAGTATGTCTTGACATAGACCTAGTGGTTATTTTGAGGGCTATGATGGTCATGGTATCAAACCTATTCAATACAAATAAGTGTGTTATTTGTAATCAAATAATGACGGTATAATGAAATATAACAATAAGAGACAAGTGGAATTTAAATCTCCTTCGACCTTTAAGAGGGATAATGACATAGAAGTAAAAATATTATGCATACAATAAAGGAATAAGATATATATAATGGATTATTTCTGTGTCACAAACAATGTTGGACATTCAAGGGACTTTAATGTCCCCTAACAAAAAAAAAATATTTGGCAAATTTGGGGTACATTACAATGGCCTTTTGTAACTCAAATCTATCTACAACTCCCTAGATTTTATCCCTTGTAACCTTTGGTTTTGTTCTCTTCGTATCTCCAAGAAACAATAACCATTTCTCATCATCCCACCTCTTCTTTTATAGGTTGTTGCCAACTTTTATCTTCTTGTTCGCACCAAAATTGTCAATCCCATCTGATTTTGTTCACATTCTATTCTCAATCATATCTTGCATTAATTTTGTATTTTCCATGAGATCGCGGTCTAGGTTTGTTAGCCTATCAAAATTTGATCACCACTTTTCATTTATGACTACGTTTTTTCATCGTCCCACCATCATCTTTTCTATTTAATTCTTTTCCCTTCATCCGCACATGTCTTTATCATGACTATTTTTTTTCACACTTCAATTCTGGTTTCTATCAATCCTCCTTCATGCATGCCTTCCTCCCTCTTTCCACACCATTTTTTTGTTCCTCTCTTTTTATGCTAATTTTACTCTTTGAACAATTCCCAATTCAGAACTTCAAGCCTCAAGATATTTTATTGCTTCTTTTCTTCTCTCTCTCTCTCTCTCTCTCTCTCTCTCTCTCTCTCTCTCTCTCTCTCTCATATGGTACATATACTATAGTACATGTATTGCGCATTCAAGATACTATGTGAAAGAATGACTATCCCTATATAGTTTCAGTCGATTACTGTTAACCAGTCCTTCCATGATTTCCCCATTAAATTTATCCAACTGAAAAACACCTATCTACATCACAAATATTGTCACATACGGACCCAACTAGTGCATTTGGAACTTTTGAGGGTGATGCAAAATTTTTTTTTCATAGAGAAAATATAGGTCTCTCATTTGGAAATTCTTGTTTTTAAGACCTCTATCACCCCATGCATTTTTTTTCACTTTCTGAACTTGCCGATGAAATCTTGCGATGAAGCAGTCTTCCTCTAGCTCCACTAAGTCTAACAATCCTTTATCTATTGCACTATAATTAGTGAGCTATGTCGGCGTGGAAATTCATAGAATCGACACAATGAAATCCATGGGAATAACAACTTCCTGGTTGTATACTAATCAGGATGGTGTATGTTGTGTCAACATCTTAAATGTAGTCCAATATTCCCATAGTACTACATAAATCCTCAAGTCTCAGTCATATCGATTTGCAATACATATATTCATCAGTGCATGCTCTAGGATCTTATTAAACACTTCAACTATTCCATTCTTCTAAGTATGATAAGGTATGTTCTTCGGGTGATATATATGAAATTCCTTTATCAAAAAAAATATTTTATTGAAAAAATGTGTCCCTTGATCACTCATAATGATTCTCAGACATCCAAACCTTGTGAAAACATTCCCAAAAAGAAACTATGCAACAATCTCTGAGATGCAATATGTGACAGGTTCTTATTTATCCCATCAGGTCAAGTAATATGTCATAGTGATTATATATATTTCTCCAAACCTTTTTTTATAGTGGATTGATCGGTCCAATGAAATCAACTTCCCATTTCACAAAATCCTTGAATGTAACTTGAAGTATTAACAACATCACGTCTCTTCTAGATGGCTTCTCAACTCACTGACATACATCACATGTTTGATAGAGCTCCTTATCATCCTTATGAAGGGTGGGCCCCCAAATCCATGCACTCAAAATTTTCTGAGACATTGCATTCCCTTCATAATGTCCTCCTAGAATTTCTTCATGTTCGTCTAATAGTATCATAGGTATCTTGTGTTGAAATAAACTTTGTCGAAGAATACCATCTTCACTTAACTTATACAAATTCCCTACTATAATCTTATAATTTATTTCCTTTACCACTAATTGTTTCTTTTACACAATTTTAAAGTTAGGTGGGGCTACTCTTATGCTTAGGAAATGAACAATATCTTCAAAGGAATTATCGACCATATATACTTAGAACAATTGCACATCTAGTAGAATTTCATCCAAATTTCCTGTGTCTTTCAATGTTAATATGCATTACAAACAATTAGGTCGTGTATTTAATTTTTTTGGTTTCACAATCACTTCAAAATCATACTCCTGAAATAGTTATATCCATCTACATATCTCGCCTCCAAGACTATCTTATCGACTAAGTATCTCAGTGTAGAATGATATGTGTTCATCTTAAAGTGTGATCCCAATATATAATGCCTAAAGATTTGTAGTGCATACACCATTGTGATTCCTTAACGCTCTGTATTAGTGTAATTATGTTCAGTATTCGACAAATTTCTACTAGAAAATGTAATGGAATGATCCAAACCTCCTTTCCATGACTGATATAGAACTATGCCTAATGCTATAGATGATGCATATACGTAGACATGGAATTCATCCTTCCAATATAGAAATACTAAAATTGGCATGGTCACCAGTTTTGGCTTCAAGGTATCTAGACTTTGTTGACATTCCTCATTCCATTTAAATTTGACCTCCTTCAACAAATTTTCCATCAGGGATGTGATATACATGTATCCATTAATAAACTTTTAGTAGTACCCCATATGAGACAATGTTGCTCACATTTTTCACATTGAAGTTGGTGGTGCAAAATCAACAATAACCACAATCTTTGTAGGATCAACCAAAAGTCCTTGTTTACATACTACATGACCCAAAAGGATACCAAATGGCCAACATAAAATATACTTCTTCAAGTTCAAGGAAATCTATAACTTTCTACATCTATACAACATCAAGCATATAATTTCAATATGGTCCTTCAACAAACTAAACATTGTCCAATCATCCAAATATACTTCTAGGAATTTATGATTAAATTCATTAAAATCAGAAAAAAAAACTTCAGAAAAGAAAGTATTGTTGGTGCACTTTTCAATCCAAAAGGCATGAGTATATACTGATAGCATCCCCATCCCATCAAAAATGTTTTCTTATTCCTATCCTCCTTTGTAATATTAATCTGGCGATACCCAGAGAATCCATCTGTAAAAGAGTAAGCTTCCTATCATCCTACATTCTCCAAAACTTCATCTGTAAATGGGGTAGGGAATGGTTCATGTAATAAATCATCATTCAATTTTTGCAGATCCATGCAAATTTTGATTCCCCCCATTTTATTGTCATATACCACCATTGGACTGATATATTCTGACTTAACGAAAGGTTCAATAATCTCATCTTCCAGCATCCTATCTATTTATTATTTCACTTTATTTGTATATACTAGGTTGATTCGGTACGATATTTTATTTGATGGCTTGGAATATGACTTCAAAGGGATCCTCATATCCCCTGGCTCCAAGCAATCCCTTTCATTTCTGAAAATGTAGTTGGGAAAATGTCTTTGTATTTGTGTAGTAAATCAACAACCTTCTCTATAGTTTCTTGGGATTATCCTTTGTACCAATATTAACCTTGCAGATTTTCAAAAAAATTTCATACATGGAAGATTCAATATTGGTACCCTCTACTTTGTTCTCTCCTTTGGTTTTGGGTACTTACAAATTTCTATGGTCTTTGTCCGCCTAGTCTTCTCAAAGAAGGTTATAGAATTCTATAACCTTCGTTCTAGTCACAGAAGATATGTGCGCACGACATAAGGGTATTGATCACATCGAATCTTCTGATGTAAAGATCTTGTTCTTGATAATATATCGAGTTGTGTTGACCAAATGGTCATCATATGCAAAATTGAAAGTTACCTTGAAGTTGAGAGTCAAATATTTACAGTGTATTGTTCCTGCGCGTACTTCCAGTTCTAAATACCATCTTTTCAACATCGTATCCAAAGTGTCTACAAACAAGTGCATCCATTCTTTCTTAGGTAGTGTAAAAGATGATGTGTGGGAAATATCAACCCAATATAATTGTGTGCAATATATTCATTTTATGTTCTGAACCTAAATTTTAATATCCTTTTCCATTTCTTCCAATTATATAGTCTATGCATATGCACAACCCACCACCTTGTAGGAGTCGCTTTCATCATGATATCTAGATTTAGGAATATTTTTTGTCCTGATATCTGCAATTCAAATTCTTTTACAAAAGAATATGTATTTGTTAGTCCATCATACTTAAAGGTATCATGTACCTTAGCCCCAATCCAATGTAATGCATTGGTAATATGAGAACATGTCCTTGTAGATAGTTCCTTTAACCTTTGTTGCCAATGTTTGAGGGTTTCTTCTAAATCTGATGTGCAAGAACTGATACTTTGCTAACTATGTACACCCTTAGCATTAGGATTAATATATTCCTCTATCCATGAGAACACATTGTCAAGTTTATCGAATACTTTCCCCTTTTAGGTTCCTCACATTGTCTTCCTTTTTTTGTATCCAACGGTTTCATAACTATAAAGTCTCCTACTTCAAAGATCATTTGTCTCTTTTTCAGATCAATAATGATTTGGTTATCAAAATCCTAGTCGATTCCAAGTAACATTGAGAAAGTTCTACATCCATACACTATGTCAATCACTTAAAAATATTTTTTGTTTTGCACTCCATTGATATTAACATCCACCCTTGTTAATCTTTCGATCATAACAATTTTGTGCTAATTTACTAGCCTCAACTAAATTGGTGACTAAATTGACTTTGGGTTACCCATCATCTCCCACCAACTAGGTGCTTCTTTATCTTTTTCTCATTGGTTGATCATGCCATGTATCCTGTTTAATGTGTTTTCATCCTTCATTAGTTCTAAACAAATCTTTAAGAAAATTTTTAGAGTACTTACCTTATGATATAGCCTTTATTTGATCGAGTAGTCATGTGTTGGAGGCATGTCATTCATAGGTTGTGAAGTCGATGATCCCAATTCTACTTCCAATATTTCCTTACTTACTTTCTTATATGTGTCTCTCTCTTTCTGAGGGTCAAACATCAGAGGACGTTATCTTGTTTTCCTAACCCACTAGTAAGTCTCATTTCCTTGTTCTATCACATCAAATCATCTTCTTTCTCCTCCATGCATAGTTGTTGCTACCCTTGGTCAATCGTCATGTTGTTCTACATATATCATTTGCACATTGTGGTTCTTGTTCTCCTTCGACTTCATGATCAGATATGGATAGTCTTCTATCACATGATCCAGTTGTCTACAATATGTACACGTCATGCAAGGGTTTTGAAAATATCATGCCAAATTCCAAGGATGGTGATAGTTATAGTAAATAATTGATCCTCTTCCTATGTAGAATCATCCTCTTCTCTAACCTTTCAATCCTCCTCTTCCTCCTTGATTCTATCCCCTTAAAGTATTATATTGTGGTACCTCTCCCTCTGTTCTATATTCCCCTTGAGCTATGCATGCATCCGCGGTGTATTCTATCATTAGATTGAGTGTGTGACAATCATTTTCATCATGTCCCACAGACTTACAAAAGTTACAAGATAATATTTTGGAAGTGATTTGACACTTCTGCATCAAAGTAAAACTGGTCGGGTGATGAGCCATCATTCTACATATCACACACCATATCACTTCTCCTAAGGCCAAGGGATTTGGGAATCCTATAAGAAAATAATATTTAAACAATGGACACTCATTCTTACAATGACCTTCCTTTATGCATGTAACACACCATACTTCTTTGTGATATTACTTCCCCCTATCAATCTCCTACAACTGAATTCTCAATGTTGCTAACTGCGACTGAACGTGAGCCATTCCTACTCCATTCTCTTCTATAGGGGATGATTCCAACTTCATGGTGATATCTAGTGCTTCTGACCACGATGTAATATTATTTTGAATTAATGGGAATTGTATATTTGGTAGCAATACTACAATCAACCATTCCCTATGTTGTTCATCCAGAATCTAGAAGGTCAACTGATCCATCAATATCTTAAATCTTTGATCCAAATACCATATTGATTCATTATGTAAATACTTGATCTCTTTTAATGTTTTAATACATTGTGACTCCTACTTTGGTTTCTAGAACTCTTTTAATAGGGATTTCCTGATGTCTACCAATGTTCTAGCTTGTCTCGTAGGTGCATTGGACCGATACTTCATATACTAGGATAACATGTGGTATATGAATTTCATCACTAACTGTGTAATTTTCACATCGTCATCCTGGATGTTCTTCATTTTCCATATTTCTTCACAGATAAAAAAGTGTTGTTCCAAATCTTCTATCCCTCCTCCCTGGAAGACAAGCATTCTCAAAGTGGGTTCTACCCCAACCAGTGCATATTAAACACTATTCTTCCTCGTTGTCCCTAATTGAATCTTGGTTGCCATACTAGTTCCACTACTTTGACTACCATTAGTTATATCTTTACTTCCTTCACTAAATACAAGTGTTTGCGACAAAGTTTTAAATCCTACTGTAGACCTTGGAGCAGGGATGATTTTAGGGGCTAATTTTCTCTCATGGTCTAATTTTCCATGGTTTTTCCAAAAACGAGATTCACTATTTTAAAAATGATTCATCCAAATTCTATAAGATAAAATTATTTTACCTTTAAAATCACCAAAAGTTTATAAAAACTATATAAAATCATTAGAAATTTGAATATTTTTACAAAAATATCGCCAAACATTTATAGTTGGCATATGAAGGATTAGTAATATTCACCAAGGTTTCTACATTTTAAAATAAATTTTCATCCTTAAAATCATCCCTTCCTTGGAGATGCACACAAGGTCGTGGGTTCGACACAGAGTCTAGTCTTATTAGGGATACTAGGATGTAGTGGATCTCCTTCTGCTAAACAAAATTGAGGGTCCTTTTCCTTTTCCTCTATGCATGGTATTTCTTCGATGTGAAGAACTACACTGGTGTATATTTCCTCAATCTGATTGTGATTAGTTTCTTTATGAGATACAGTCCTTTTCCTAGTGTGCCAAAAGATTTTTCCATTGCGCAACACTCCAACCTCTTCTTTCATCCAACCTTCTTCCTTTCTTGACATTCTCAACCCATTTGTTCCTTATTTATTCTTTCCTACATCTCACTTCTTCATACTCATAGACCATCCACTATTCAAACCCCACCCCCCTGTGTGCACAAATAATCCTATCTACTAGGGTGATCAGATTCCAAATTCATAGCCCCCTTATCACATAGCAACATCTTGACCCAAGTAGACAATGATTTCAAATATCTTATGCACAGAACTTTAAAAAACTCTCTTTCAACAACAATATATGACTTGGTACAATGTATAGAAATCTCAGTTATATAACTCCCTAATACACTATCAATCCGTAAATCAACAATGCATGAGATATAATTACCTATGGTATTAACTTGTTAAATCAAATCAAGGGTCTAAATCCTCAGAACAATAGTGCAAAATTTTCTATAACTTTCAGCTAACCTTTGTAACTAGTCAGCCAAAACTATCGAGAAAAAATGAAAGAAAATATCATGTAAGTCTATAAATACGTACCTTTGTAACCACTTCTCCCAGACAATCCATTAGTTTTTATTTTTATCACTGGAAAACTCACACTCCTTCATCACTAGCCACTATTCTATCTCTTCCTTAGTCAACCTACACATTCCCCTTAGTGGCAGATCTCAATCCCGAGAACAGAACCATTTGTTGGCTTGAAGTGGGAAGACCTAGGGTTCAACATGAATTCAACAACAAAACCCTTAGATAATAACCCTTTGGGAATCACCCACAAGCAGGTGAAGTCTCACCCAAGGTATCTATGGGAACTACAGGAACCAGGTTTCTGCAATGATGAAGGAACGAGAGGTAGTCCTCATGACCATTCTAACTTAGCATTTATTCAATATTATATTAGGTGCATAGAAACATAATAACATGAAACATATTCATAGAAACAAGGCATATATCATATGCATAATAAATGAAACAATCACTTCATCATAACACATAGACACATGGGCTATGTCCAAAATGCTTGGATTCCTATCATATCTCTCTATCTCTTTCGATCACTCTTCACTTTTACCTATCTCACATATGTTGCATAGATTCCATATATTCCATACTATCTATCCAAAAAACCTTACATATTTATACAATTACAATAGGTTTTAGCCCATATCAATGGTACCAAAATTCCTAAGGGATTCCAATAGTCTTCCTTCTTTTGCGCATTCTAACCCTTGCATCGCCAACTATATTTCCTTCTTTTTGCATGTGTTGCAAGGTTCCCAAAATCCTATCCCAAAAGGACCATATATGTATGTGGAACTGAATAGTGAAAAAACTCAAGATAAATCTTTAGGACTATTGGAAACTATGTGTAGCATAAATACATAATTACAAAGCATCAAAGTAGATAATGAAAAATGACTCAAGGTTGTAAAAGAATAGGAAGAGTTAAATGAAATCCTGCTTAATAACACGACTTAAATGAAATAGAAAAAAAATGTAGGACATACTTCCAACAATGCTAATGATGAATGACACAAACGTAAATATCACCTAGCATATAGTGAAAAAATAGATTTATCAACATAAAAAAATAATGGGGATAACTATGACAATAACACTTTACATAAGACTACACTTAAAACCAGGAAAATAAACTGGCATGATAATGAATTGTTGGGTGAGTTCAAAAAGATCAGACAACCTAATTTTTACGTTGATTCTGAAGAGGGTAGAGCATCTTGGCTTTTTGTAACTTCCAGTTCCACTGATCATATTTTCATAACACTTTTTATTCTTTGAGGAAACTTGCATGCAAGTGATATAGTCAGAATTGGTACATTATGATTAGCTAATTTGGTTGATAAGTTTATGCTATGATTGAGTATTGAAATTTAATATGTAATTATTATTGATGTATAGAATTGACAAGTATTATGATGAGGCTTACTAAGTGTGCAAAAAACATGACATGATGAGGATGTTGATGGCATAAAAACACTTCCTTGGACGTTGTATTGAGTAAGGAAGTGGACTGTTGAATTTGATTATGAGTATTTGAATTATTTATGCATGTGTTATGATGATGATTTAGTTGTGGATTTCATGTATATGAGTTATTAATGTTGTCTTTGTGAGTGGATGTAGGCATGGTGATGCTTTCTAATACGACTCACATATGGAGTAAATGGTTCATACACAAATATCAGATGGATGGGAGAGAGGTGTGGTAGTGTCCCTATCACATCCTACTAGAACTCCCGATGTGACCTGAACTGAAGGTTAATGAATACCTTGTTCCTAAGAGGTTAAATATGTCTTGATGGAATACTGAGACAGTCTCTCATGAGGATTTATGAGGGGAAAACAATAAGGTCGATTCCTTATTATTTAGTAATCCCTTAGTCTCAGACAAGGTCTACAAGTGGAGTATTGACTCCAAGCATCACATAAATTCCAAACTAAGTCATTGGTGAATGGAACCCTTGGAAAAAGGAGGTGAATATTCAAGGACACATTGCATAAATAAATTAATAATGAAATACGAATATCTATAAAACCTTACAAAAACAAAACGAATACTTAGAATTGAATAGAAGAGAAATTAAATTACATTAAAAGTTATAAACTAGAAATATAATCTAATCAAATCTTGAAATTTTTATGCCTAATGAAACTTTATATAAATGGGTCTAAGGGATTTAGACTAATTAAAATTAGAGTAGGGAGAATAAAATTTCATGACATGTGTAGATTGTATGCATGAAATTAATCAAAGGAATTTTGAAATAAAAAAAATTAATTCATGAGAGAATGGGTTGTCAACATTGAGCTAGTATTCTAAGTCAATCAAAATCTAAATCGTAACTAAGAGAAGTGTACTAATAAAACTCCAACTCTAAATTAGTTATAAGACACAATCAAAGATAAATTGGGGAACTAAGGGACAACTAGGAAAAAATATTTGAGATAATTGTGGGTGTGAGGGAAAATGCATAATTATTTTTAAATTAATAAGTAATAAACATGTGAAACTTGGGGGAAATTGTTACATGTGTTGAGTGTGAATAATATCGAATTTGATTATTAAAAATTGTTTAATTAGGCATGAGATGACAAGTTTCAAAGCAAAATGTACACCCTATTGTTGGATGAATGAAATGTTGTTGAAATTTCTATTGACTAAGTTTACTTGTGTGAGTTGGGTTGCAAGCTTGTGAAAGAGGTGGAATCTTCTTCTTGGGAGGGTCATACTGTGCTAGTTGATATCTGTATTTTTGTGTGTGTTCCATTTGCGGCTCGAGGGGCTAAGGGTGAAGAAGAGTGCCCCTAGCATTGGCTGGGAGGTACCAGTAAAGACTTTGGATTAGAAATGCATAGAAGGAGGATGATATTTCTTGGTGGTCAGGAGAGTAAATATGCAGGGAGGGAGATCACCTTATGCAAGGAGAAAAATTTGAAGGACTGGGAGAGGAGCTCCACTCCAAGTTTGTTGAGTATACACATAAACTTATTGTGAATTTTCTGAGGGGAAGGGCCCGCAAGATCTTCACGACTTGCAATGGAAGGATGGTCACATCGAGAAACAACACTTTTCTTTTTGAAATGAAAAAGTGAAAGGAAAGGAATCTACCATGGACCCTAGACAATCCTCTAATGGTGTATCCCTTTTCAAGTGACGGAAAATGATACAAGGAGGACATTACCACTCGAGAGAGATCTCGATGGATTGATGGAGGTTTACACAGTCCCAACTACATCCTAGACATTACTGCTACAAGAGGGTAAAAAGGGAGGCTTGATCAACAACTTGTGGCCACAAATAGACTTTAAACCTACTGGGGGTCTAACTTCAACCTTGAGCTTAAGAGAATAACCATAGATCAGAATAACAGAAGAAGTAGGGTCAATCCTAGAGGTCTATCACTAAGAGAAATTGCATTCAGAGAGGATTGGCAAGGATACCAAGAGAAGACCTACACCTAATATATGGAGAGTTGGAGACCAGGATAGGGATGATCAGAGTCGATTCGTCATGGGCCAAGGCTCTAAAAAGCATCGGTCTAGATCCCTCCTCTCCTAGGTAACCTTTGGAATGGACAATATTAGTGAAATAAAAACAACTTGAATACCCGAGCCCAAAGTCCCATCCTCTAGGGAAGAGATTGTATTGAATAAAACAATAATGCGAGCGTTTTGAAATCTAAGAAAACCCAACTTAGTGTCCACCCCACTGAGGAGGTGTTCATATGGTAACAATGTTATTTCTTGATCTCATTCAACAAACATTCACAAAATAATCAATATTGTTCAATGGGTGAAATCCCAAAGTGAGTACAGGTTAAGGTGCTCAAGGAAAGGAAAACAATGGTCTAAATCGCATCATAAACATCAATAAGGGACTCGAATAATTATAAGACAACCATCAATTATAGGGGAGAGAGGCGCACTAGGCGAGCCCTATATCGGTCAAAGGAAGAGCAAGGTTGACAAAATGAGAAGAAAAGAATATAATAAAGAGAAGATGAAATTGGGAAAACAGAAAGTGAGCAGAGCTGCATAGCATTGAGTATTGAGTATATTCAGAAAAGGAAAAAATGTCAAGCTAAATAGGCTCGAGCAAATCAAGAAACAAAACAAGATATCTTAACTAACTCGTATAGTGGGCCATGACATATGGAAGTGTATAGTGAGACTATTGAGGTTACATATATATTTATCATTCCCTCTTAAACTCAACAGTTACAAGCATCAACATTGATAAAGCCTAAGTGTTGTAATTGGAAATAAAATATGGATTTTCTGAAAAAAATTCATATCTGATAATGTCTGCTGGTCTATGTCTCATCTCGACTTACAATATGTAACAACAAAACTATACTCCATATTTCACTTGAGCTGGTTTTCTTCTTTCTCTTCTTCCAAAACCTGTATTGTTCAAATCTGGTCATTTTTTTCATTTTGGCATTGATAATGAAGGCTTTGTGATTTGCATTTTGTCTTTGTCGCTATAAATTCATATTCATAATTTGATCAGGCTTCTTATGCAT
>ML856323.1:13246-36085 GCA_009831015.1 Picea engelmannii
GGTATATGATGCATTGTTGGAAAAATGTATAGATGACTCATTATTGTCTTATCATGATTGATAAGGTGCACAAATGGATGAACTCCAAAGTGGTCCCCTTATGGTGAAAGCCCTCACAGGAAGATGCTTTGCGGATTGAGTGATCCTATAAGAATGGTTGAAGGACCCATGCTCTCATTATTGTCTTATAATGATTGATAAGGTGCACAAATGGATGAACTCCAAAGTGGTCCCCTTATGATGAAATCTCTCACGGGAAGATGCTTTGCAGATTGAGTTATCCTAGAAGAATGGTTGGAGGACCCATGCTTGTATGTGGAATAACGAGATGAATATCAAGGACATTGAATTTGTTAGGGAAACTATCCTAGATGTATATTGCTTGTCATTCCATTTTCGGTGGTATGTAGAATGTCACATAACTCCTCACAGTTAGAGAGTTATGGCCATGAGAAGTTCGAGACCCCGGGTTTGGGTAATGGACCCTGTTAGCACTCTGTAATTTGCCCAAGGCTGAAAGGCAATCACAGAGGCAACATCAGAACCACTTCGAGTCTTGGATCTAGCCCTCCAAGACTCAGAGAGGGATCTCTCTGTCTGATATAGCTTTGTTTGAGGAGATATTAGGCTAGTTAATGAAAACAATGTGCTCTGTTGTAAAAAGGGTTTATAAATTGGTTGAGACAGTTTACACATCCATTGGCCTATGGGGTCTGCAATTAATTAGGAATGAAATACAACCATAAACGAGGTAGGATGACTTCCACAGGGTGAGATAATACACTCACTGGATCTTTTGCAGCTTAAATGATGGACATAGGAAAGGGTGAGAAGGATAAATTCGACTAAGAAGCAGTCAAGAATTCCTTAATCGAAAACATCAGAAGATAAACATTTAAATCTTTAAGAATCGGAATCAGGGTATCAGAGATCAATTCTGAGACATAACACTATTCATACAGATTAGATTCAGAAAACAAAGTGGTTACAGAGCAAGAAAACATTTAACTGAGAAAATCACATCACCAGTGAACATACGCAAGAATCATGTAAGGTGCCTTCCTTTCATTAATGGCAAATCTATTAAAAAAAAGTTACAGCTTCATAGCCACAGGGCGCGAAGATCCAACCCTTTTACATTAAAATCATCCCAATAAATAATATATATCTTCTCCTCAAGTTCCGAGAGTCGGTTCAACCGCCTCGGCCAAAAATAGCCACCACTCCCAGAAAATTCGGAGTTTTTTGCCATAAAAAATGGACCATTTTTCTGTGAAACAGGGGTCCGATTAGACATGATTCTCTCTTCAATGATGACACCTGGGAGAAAACTGAAAGAGGTTATTGTATATGGGCATGTTCTGGACAAAAACCTCTTTCAGTTTCGCCAAATTTGTCCCCAGTTGGCCGTAACAGCTCCTGCAAAATCGGGACTGAAACGGAATATGGAAAAAATGGAAAAATAGGCCTCGAAGATGTCTTCGAATATCTCTGCTCGTGACCCCGTTGAAAAAACTGAAAGAATTTTTTGTTCCTCAGTCCGTGCTGAGAAAAAACCTCCCTCTTATTTTTAAAATTCGCCTCCGTTTGCTCAGAATATCCCTCGGAAGAAGGCATGGTAAAACTGGCAAAAGATGGTAAAAACATGCAAAAGAGGTTTTTGGCGGGAGACGGAATTCCGGACCCCCCCCCCTCATTAAATGCAGACTGCCCGGGGGGGTCCGGAATTGAACCTGGGTCATGGATCTCGATGCACAAAACTGGGCCGTTTAGATTTGTATGAGTTTTAATTTAAATTCCGGACCCCCCCCTTCGTTAAATTCCGGAAGGTGGGGGGGGCTCCGGAATTAACATGCGTCGTTGATTATTTTTGGGGTATGGTCGATGGGGGGAGGGGTATATGGAAGTGTGTGGGAGTTTAGGTGGGCGGGAGTTATGGTGGGAAGTGGCGTAGGGGAGTTGGGGAGTGGAGGGTGAGGTGGTGATGGTGGGGAGTGACGTGAGGGGGGTGTACGTGGGTAGTGAGTGGGGTAGTGTAGGTTAAGACTTAGGATAAATTAGTTTAGTTTAGTTTTGTTCTTCTTTTTTTTTTAATATTTTATGTTTTTTTGTTATTTCATGTGTTTTATATTACGTTTTGTTATTTTCTTTTTATTTAATATGTTTATTTATATTATGTTTTTTATATGGTTTTGTATTTTTATATTGTTTTTTTTTTACTTTTAGTTTTTTAAGGTTTTTTTTAATATTTTGAGTTTATTTAATTTTTTGTTTTGTTTTTAATTTTAATTACTTTATTTTAATTTAAAACTAACCCTAACTTCTAACTTAGATGCTAACCTAGTTAATAACTAATTAATTAATTAATTAATTAATAATTAATTAATGATTAATTAATTATCAAATAGTCATTTATTAATTAATTTTAACCTAGACTAACCTTACTACTAATTCTTTTGTTCATCCTAAGTCCATTTATGCAGGGATGGAAGGCGGGATAATGGAGGCTGACAAAGGACAAGGGGAGAGGATGCAGCCGATGAAGGATGCAGCAAGGTGATGGGGAAATGAGCGACAAGAATGGAGGGAGGAAAGCGGAATCACCTGAGCCATACTTCGTCACCGGGAGAGATGCCAAATCAACAGTCGAAGAATTGACTCGCCTATAATTATAGGACCCCTAACAGACCCAAGTTTGTTTGATGGGTAATGGTATGAGTTATGATATATTTTCAGAAAATACTATTCTATATGGATAGTACATGTCATTCCATTTCTGGTGTAGGTGGAACGTCACATAACTCCTCACAGTTTGAGATTTATGGCCTTACAAAGTTGGAGGACACTCACATGTCATCTAGAAGCCCCAAAAGCTCAAAGTAGTCAAAGTGGTTTAAGGGATTTTAAAAGGTAAATAATAAAGTGAAGTGATGAGTGTACTATATTCAAAGTGAATACAAAATAAATTATTTAAATAATAAATTTAATGGAGAAATTAGAAGTGGGTTAACCCTAAAATAAGGAAAGTGGGGACAAGTGACCTAGAAAATGTTTTTAAGGAAGCTACTTGGAGAGTATAAATAAGAGGCAAGGCTCTCTCATTTTAATCAAACTTGAGCATATTGAATATCTATAGGTGTCTGAGGTAACCAAGGATATATAAACCATAATTATGAGTAAAGGTGAAGAAAACAAGTCAGAAATGCAAGGAAGGATAAATTCTTTTGATGGTGCTTTCTAAGGTATGTTATTTACAGGTCATCTCACCATTTTCGCTATAACTTTTTTTCTATAATGATTCAGACTGTGAAATTTCTATTCCATTGAGAAAACATATTCAAGTATCTTTGGTAAACAATTCATATTGTGGGTCTTTGTATTTTGGTAGTTACACTCTGTGGAAAACAGGGTTTGTGGCTAGTCCTAAAACTAGTCAAAAACAGGTGTTTCGGGTAAAAGCATCATAACTTCATAAAAGATCCAAATTCAATGAGACAAAATGTGTTGGTTAGGTTACATGATTTAGTATTTTTTGTAACATTTTCATATCAATTCAATGAATATTTTGTGCGGGCCACGCTCTACAAGGTCACTCTCTAGAATAAGCCAAAATTCAGCAAGGTATGTCATTTTTTCTATAACGCCTTTTCTAAGAGGTTCCAAGTAGTTCCACTCATAGGAACTACATAAAACACACTGAAGAACATTGTGTATCAGTTTCAGATATGTATTCATTACAGGTACAAAGTTATGATTATTTGAAGTTGGGGTTGTTGAATAATCCAAAACTAGTCATGGTTGAGACAAGTAGTTGATGAGTTGGCACATACATGAGGTGTATATTTGATGATGTTGGTACATATTGATGAGTCATTGTTGATTATTACTTGACACATGATTGGGATATACTAGGTACATGGTTGGATGCACTTGTTTATGGTACAGGTTGATTATAGGTTGTTTGGCACAGGTTGGTGCATGGTTGATGCACTTGTTTATGTTAACAGATTGATATCTATTGAGGATTGTTTCCTCATCTCAGTTGGTGCTGAGAATGTAAGTTGAGTCTTTCATATAGATCTGGTGCTCTTGTAGAGTTGTATTCTATTCAATTGTTGATGAAAAACCCCCAGATTGAAGTCCATAATAAAAAGAAAAATTGTACATACATATTGTGTTCTTTGTGTTCCTTGTGGAGATGATTTGTTGATGATATGTTGCTGATATGTAATCACATCTAACTGATTATAAATGAAAACAATGAGTAATGGGAAAATGTTGAATTTTAACTAAGGACTTTTTGTGTAAGAGGGAAGTTTTGGGGAAAAGATCCCCACACTCATTCACCCCCGCCCTCTAAGTGTGGTAGGTGTGTCAAACAAGATAGCTCATGGCATATGTGTCCAGATTATAGAGAGCTCAAGAAGATTAGTATTAAAGATAAGTTTCTCATTCCCGTCATTAATGAATTGTTATATGAACTACATGGAGCAATCTATTTCACAAAATTGGATCTTCGTCCAAGGTATCATCAGATTAGAATGAAAGAAGAAGATATCCCAAAAACAACATTTCAAGGGTTGATGAATTCCATTTTCAAGCCTGAAGGAAAGAGTGTCATCATGGTGATTGTTGATAGACAAACCAAGTACGCACACTTTTGTGCACTCTTTCATCCCTTCAAAGCTAGTATAGTTGCCACCACATTCATCGAGACAATTCAAAAGCTACATGGCAGCCCAAAAATTATTGTAAGTGACAGAGATCCCATCTTCACTGGACATTTTTGGATAGAATTATTTTCTTGTTTGGGTACTCAATTGGCTCATAGCTCATCCTATCATCCTCAATCTAATGGAAAAATTGAGATAATGAACAAATGTCTGGAAGGCTACCTTCGTTGATTTGTCCCTGATAAACAAACACAATGGTTCAAATGGTTACCCTTGGCAGAATGGTGGTATAACACTTCCTTTCATACTGCAACAAAAATGGCACCCTTTATGGCACTCTATGGATACCACCCTCCTTCCATCACTTCTTCTCTGAAATAAAAATCTAAGGTTCAAGCAGTGGAAGATCACATCAAGCATCAACAACAAGTTCTCCAAATCTTAAAGGACAACCTGACCATGGCACAGAATCAGACGAAACAACAAGCAGATCAACATCGTAGTGAAAGAAGTTTTGAATTAGGGGATTGGGTGTTTTTAAGAATACCACCATACAAACAGATGTCCCTCAAGCAAGCCAAGAAGGATAATAAATTATCACCAAAGTACTATGGTCCTTATAAGGTGTTGCAAAAGATTGGTACTATCGCATACAAATTGGAGTTGCCTGCATCTTCATGAGTACACCTATTTTTCCATGTTTCATGCTTAAAGAAGGTTATAGGTGACAAGATCCCAGTTCAAACTATATTGCCAAAACTTGACAAGGAAGGAAAAATCATATTGGAGCCTGAAGCCATCACTGACACCAGAATTTTCCAGCTGAGGAATAGATCCATTTCAGGTATCTCATTAAATGTAGGAAACTACCGGCTAAAGATTCCACTTGGGAAGATGAATCTTTTATAAAGAAGCATCCACATTTACTCAAGCATTGCAGACAACACTTGTCTCAAGCGGAGGAGCATGTTAAGCCCTAATATTGGCTCATTACCCCTTAATTGGGGCATATTACATTAGTAATGTTATTTTATTTATGTCGACTTTATTCCATTAGTTGTAATTATACCTCATAGTCTCCTATTTATACCAAGGAGACATTTTCATTTGGAATCATCTTGTAATTAAACATTTGTGTGGGTTAAAAGGAGGTTCCCCCTCAAAGAGGCTTATTATCTAAAATTATTTCTTTTTCATGGTGTTGAGTACTTATTCTGAGGTTTTTCTATGCTATATTGATATTTGGTTCTTAATAGGGAAGGTGGTCAAGATGGCCAAAACTCAAATGTGAAAAAGGTTAGAACTAAATACCTAGAACTAAAACATAGGGAGTAGCATAGAATTTTCCATCAAGGAGAAACCAACCCAAAAAAATAGGTACATCTTCCCACTTTGTCCACTATTCTCCCTCCCTCTCTCTCAAAATCATCTAACTTGCTCTCCATGGTTGTGCCTGGTTTTTTCTAGTGGAGTCCCTAGCACACCTGGTGTTGGTTTCTCATAAATATATAGTCCTTTATCCTCCTATTTATATTCTATAGAAACATTTATTTTATTTGACCATTTCATTCTTCTAAGACTCTAGAAGAGAAAGAGATAAAAGGGGTCAAAAAATGTTCTATAGTTTCACTAGAGCCTTCTGACCTAATTACTAGACCAATACTTTTTCCTTGCTATGATGCTACCAACAGTTTTTTTTACCATTACCACCCTAGATCCCTTTGCCTAGAAGCCCTATTATGATATGTGACCTAAGGATTGCAAGTTTTCCAAAGTTAGGTTCAATCCTCCCAACTACCGACCTCAGATAATATCAAAATGTCTAAGAGAACCAACAACATTATTTATGATAAATATTATGAGGCTTCACTTGAGAACATGAATTTCAAGCATGGGTATGAATCCCTGGGAATGGAAAACTTATATTTGACAGCTATAGGAAGGAATCTAGAGACTAAGAAAGGAATTCTGGAGAGAAATTTGATTACCATGGGATAGGACCCAAAGGCTGCAGAAGGATCTCTCTTTTTTCTCAAAGAAAAAGAAGAGAAAATAAAGGATTTAAAGAGCACATAGTTTGCATCAACAAATCCTAGAGGAGATGAAAAAACTGGTAGATGAGGTTAGCTTCTTGAATAGTGAGCACATTAGAATCAATATCAAGATCAAGCCCCTGAGTGTAACAGGTGGAAAATTTTGGAAGTTGGAAATATCAATGCCTTATCTTTAAATGAAAAACTAGATAAATCATAGGAGGATATTAGGGTTTTTAGGTCTCAACTTCTCAGGGAATAGAGCTCTCCAACCCACCGCACACCCATCACAATATTAAAATAGGGGTTTCTGATGTAAAAAAAAGGAAACAAAGGATAAATGAATTGTTCAAAGAAGTTGAATACTAGAAACTAAGCACCGAGTTAGCTCACAACAGGGGGCCAACACATAAAATATGGTAGAAAAGAGAAAGTTAAATCTCAAAGAGAAAGGGAAAAGGATAGAGAAGATTGAGAAGAAGCTAGTGGAGGTATGCGTTGAGGTGGCCTTGGAGAAAGAAGAAAAAGGTACTTGGAAGGTCAAATATGAAGAAGTTCTTGAGGAAGTGAGGATGCATGCAAATATTAGAGAAATCAAGTACACAGTGTGGGGCTATGTTATTCAGGATGAATTCAAACTCTAAGAGAACCTCCAGTTTTATTTAGAATTCAATGTCTTACATAGGAAAGTAAGGATGTATCTTGATGATACCAAAGTTAAGGCAGAGAATAAATCCTAGGTGGCTCGAGAAATGAGCAACATACTAAATAGAATCTCCACTAAGGCTAGACGTTGGTTATGTGAAGTGCAAGATGACCATAATGTAAATTCATGTAAGAGTCATGTTGGACGTCTATATATATATGATCTCCTTCACTGATTGTTACATATTTCTCTTCCTCTTGCACACTTGGTTTTTCTCTACAGTTGTCTGGGGAATTACATTACAGTTGTTCTTTATCCTTCTAGGGTTTGTTATGTCTTTTCCATGCTCATTGAAGACTCGCTATGACATGTGTCTTGTCCTTGCAGGCTCACTATGACTTGTGTCTTGTCCTTGGAGGTTCACTATGTCTTGTGTCTTGTCCTTGGAGGCTCGCTATGACTTGTCTCTTATTCTTGGAGGCTTTCCATACTTGTGACTTGTCATTGGTCTCTCACTATACTCTTGCCTTGCACTCTAGAGGTACTCGTTATGCTTTGTCAAGCTGCAGCAGAGATCTAGTTTGTTCTCTATGGGTTATGTATTACATGGTCTTGCATCTCTCCTTTGCCTAGGGGTTTTGGCAAAGGACTTGATAAAGCCATGATTGGATATTGATTTATAAAAACTTGATCATAGTGAAAGGTTGGTGATTTATAAGGGTGTTATGACCGATGGGAGCACAAAATAATTCAAGCTACACATAAATAAACAACTCAACACAAGAAATGCAAATTGACATATTAACATAACAATATGAAACTAAGTTTTTTAAAGTCAACTAATGATACCTTATTCTCCATCTAGATAACAAAATCGGACAACTTTTTTAAGTGTATCATCTCGAATTTCAATTGTGATGGATAATGGCCATATTGTTTCTCTTGTCAAAACATGACAGATGGACTAGTTAACGTAATTAATATCCAATAATTTAGTTTTTTGTACAAAATTAAAAAAATATATATCATTTTAGATATTCCCAGGACTTACAAATTTGCATATTAAGGATTCTAAACTTGTTTGGCCACTATGATGTGTGGAACAAAATTTGGCAAGTATGGCCTTGTCCTGAAACATACACTAATTCAATTTAATTATGTACCAGTAAAATATTAAAATCATATAATGAATTTGAAATAATCTAGTGTCGAAAATTCAAATGCATCTGTGCTCTCCTCACCAGAATTCCTCTGTGCATATGCTCTATCATACGATTTCATTAGATCTTTCCCTACTTTCACACTTACATCAATTGACCTTCTTTTGTTCCTTACATCAGGAGGAATTCCTTTTATCTTTTTTGTTTGGTTGCAACAAAATATCTTGCAATTTTGAGTCATTTGTTTTTTTATGTGCTTTACTGACCAACCTGTCCCAAATTTAGTCTCCATGTCATGGATGATTTTAAGGTGCACAGGTATCTTTGAGAATGGAAGATGTATATTCTCTTTGAAGCATTGAAGGAATGATTCCTTCAACCTACACATGAACACTTTCCCAACATATATCATTCTAATATTCTCGGAGACAACAACATATTCTACCTTGGTTTTGTATGTACCAATGCAAGATGCATAACATGTACTAATGGTGGAAGGAATATGTGAGCTAGGAGTGGTTGGGACATTGGACATCTTTTCTCCCTGTTCCACATTCTTAGAGGTTATTGTGATTGATTTTCTCCTTAATCTTTTGCATGATCTAGGAGTTGATGGGGAATCAATCGATTCCATTTGATAGGGTTTCTTTGGTTGGACTATTTTAGTTCCTTTAGTAGATCGTTCCTCCATGTATTTGGAAAGCATGGACAAGTCCATACCTTCTAGTTTCTTCACTGCTTCTACCCCCAATATAGAAGTCATTTCCTCTTTCGGTTTCTCACTATCATGTCCCTATATATGTAGAATAAATTTCTTATTTTAAATTTAAAAATACAAAATAAAACCTATATATAGAGGAAATTTCTTCCTTTATAAATTTGAAATAAAAAACAAAAAAATACAATTCAAACAAGCAATGGGAACATGTACAAATATATAAATTGAGTATGAAATACCTCATTCTGGCAAGAATCATATCCCTTTTCTCATTTCCCTTTGTTGTTTGAAATTTTTTCGCATCCTAGGGAGAATGTTTTTCCTCTAGACTGTGGAAAATCCATTCTCTTTGCTCCATACGTTTTTCTCCCTTCCCTCTAACTATTATAAACATCAGTAGTGTGAAATGGATGGACACGAGTTTTATTTTTGTCTCTAGTAGGGGGTGAATGACATGCACAAATTGATTTTGTGACTGTTAGAGGTCGAATCACACCTAGAAATCAATTTTTTTTTAGTAAAATCCACAACAGGGTAGGAGGGATGCGTCAAGATATCTTCCCACCATCAATTGGGGTCCAATCAATTAGGTATTTACTTTTTCCAATACACATTTCCATAATAATTATTTTTCAAAATTATTCAGTGATTTGGACATTTTACAAGATCGACGAGGTCTAGTACTCAAACAAGAAAGGATGTTGCCTCCCAAGCATAATAGGTAGCAGCTATTGACTCAGGACTATGAAATTATCCCACAGAAACACCATTGTATCACCCCAATACGGAGTTACATCAAACTCATACCTCTATACGATAAAAGGGATTATCTAGGGTGTTACCCACTTAATCACAGACAATTCGAAGTAAAGCCAAAAAGATAAATAAATTGTAGGCTTTTGTTTTATTTTTTCATTTTTTTTTAATAGTCAATGCTAAATTGGGCATCATTAGCACCGGATTTAGTGCCAACTATTGACCAAAAATGTAATCAGTTTGGGGCTCAAATTGAGCCTAATTTATCACCTAGACAATGTTGAATCATTTTTCCCACCAAACCCTTGCCCTCCACCTCTCCTAAAGAAGACACAGGAGAGGGGACTTCATTAAACCCTATTTTATGATTTGAATCCCAACCACCTCATCTAGAGCTTGACAATTTTACAATTTGACCTAGACATGAAATTCAAAATATGTCTACTCTAATCCTATAGATACACCACATATAAGATAAGACTTAGGTGCATTTTTTGAGAAGTTGACTTTGGTTAATAGGTCATGTACATCATTAAGAAGATGTTACTTCCTCAGGTATAGGGATTCCTCTCTCTCCTCCACCCATATACTCTACTATGACATCCTCACCTCCCATTATGGATTTGAAAGACATTAATTTGGTATTGTAGTGCCCTATATCTTGTTATAGTTATTCAAGACAGGTGAACCTAGAATGAACTAATCCATACTTTAGATTGATGTTTTTGGAACGGTCTTTTATTGTGCCATCAAATACGATATCTATGCTCTCATATGCTTATGTATTTATGCATTATGCATTATTGTGTTTCTACATATGTTTTGTTATGTGTTGATTATCATGATGGGAGTATTTCATAATATTTGGAAAATCCATAATATGATGTGTTTAAAAGAGGATAATGCACATATCATGATGAATAACATATATAGGATCCATTGTTGCACTTAGTTGGATGAAGATTATGTAGGTTCATAATGACATAGGAATGAACATGTGTTAGATAAATTATAATCTTGTTGGTGTTTAGTATATGCTAAGTATTGATCATGAAATGATGATGTTATGTTACTCATGATGACATGTGGTTGTTCGCATGTGGTTTTATTCTACTTATGATGATGTTATGTTACTCGCAATAACATGTGGATGTTAGAAAGCGATTTTATGCTATTTATGATGATGTTATATTACTCATGATGTCATGTGGTTGTTAGCATGTGATTTTATGTTACGTATGATAATCTCATGTTACTCATGTTGATATGTGGTTGTTATCATGTGGTTTTTTCATATTAATGGCTTTCGAGTTCATTGTGTGCAAGTTATTTAAGTCAACGTTTCAAACCCACGATATGTTGTCCATATTTAGAACGAGGTCATAAGAGGAAACAATTATGCTAGGCCCTATAGGAGGCTTTTAGGCCTTCAAGAATAATCATAACTACCCATACCACCACACATGACCTCTTACTAGTCTTCTAGTCACTTGAAATAGTGACAATGATATGGGGCCCCTTGCATGGACCATGAAAAGAGAGCATATTAACAAGATAATATCAAAAACATTCTCTCAAGGGTAGATTGCTCTATGTTTTCAAGGTAAAGTGAAAACTAAATCTCTTTGTGGTTTCAACCACATACTTTTATAAGTTAGTCGATCACTCTTTGTGGTTGCAACCACATACTTCCATAAGTTATTAAATCACACATGTAAATGGCTTATGTGAACTACCTAACAAATGTCTTGTATGAATCTATCATGACTAAACTAATATACACCACTAACACCCCAAAATTTTATTGCACTTATTGAGGTTCATAGTGGTAATTATTAGGAACTTTCATTACATTTCAATGAGAATAGAACTAAGAAGTGATTCCTCTTAAGCCCCCACTATTATTTACTATGTAGGAGGACCTCACTAGTGATACAAAAAAACTATATAACTGCTTCGTCACTATAGTTTTCAATTGATCTACCTAAGATGCCCCCAACATGCAACGACCTAGTTCATTATGCAATTATTCACTCTTGATGCCATTGAAATTTTGAACAATATTATCATGGATTTGTCCTTAGATGGGGTTGTCTCTTAGTGCACATTACATATTAATATCTCATTAGAGTAGGAACTCAAATAGTATATTAAGATTGGATTAGAATCTTACCTCCATGCTAGATATTACATTGCTAGTTGTACACTCATCCAGATGTAGGGAACCTAGTGTTATGCAACACAACCACTTGGTATTATACCATTACTATCAACCTATATGAATAGCATTGGCATAATTTCTATTACTCATGACATTTATATTCCTAAACAAATAAAACATCTAATTTAAATGTTGAGCTCTAATCGCCTTACAATCCTCCTTTTCTTGAGCAAAGAAAAACTTCGTTGGATCCTCGAATTGACATTGATCATAAGTTCAATAAACTAGCTCATTTTGAACAAGCCATAGATCAAATTAATCGAGACAAATACACAAGGCTATATAAATGATCTACATTGTCAAATCAAGTTAGCATTGGGTACTTTTGATAGATACTTTTTATCCTAACTTTTCCTTATTTTTCCATATTTAAACTATTCCCATTCTTCATTACATCACCATTTTTACATCTAAATGTGTAAAATAAGTTGCTTTTGTCATTTCTTTTATTTTCTAAAATTTAGATAAAAATTAGGCATTAGAGATAATATTTTAACAGAAATTACAAGAAGTTGTAACTTTTGGTAATAGCTCCATGGTTTATATACTTGTAGGATAGCTAGGATAATTCTGAGACATGTGGCATAATCCTTGATGTCCATGGATGGAAAAATACCTATTCTCTTCCAGAAAGAGGATCCACACATGTGAAGTCAATGTTGGTCAAACACAACCACTTATTCAGGAAAATCCCATGTTTTTGGGAAAAATCAAGACAGATTTGGGATTTCTTGGGATTTACTCTAATTGTTTGGATCATGAGGATGGATTCGACCCTCCTAGAGTAAATAATGGATCTTAGGAGTAATTATAATATTTTTGGTTACATACTTTTTGTATAAATACCCCAAGACATGGAAGGAAATACATCTATATTTTTCATTTATAAAATTTAAGACTTGGATCTATATACTACAAACGTAAAGATAAAAATTTTTAGAGGGAGTTGTTATCTCTAACCTACAACTTACATAATGAAAATTGATTTTTTTGTCAATAGGAACATGTTTCATGAGGCAATATACAGGTTTATAGGAGGAAACAATTATGTTAGGCCCTATAGGAGGTTTTTAGGCCTTCAAGGATAATAATAACTACTCATACCACCACACATGACCTCTTACTAGTCGTCTAGTCACTTGAAATAGTGACGATGATATGGGGCCCCTTTTATGGATCGTGAAAAGATGCATATTAACAAGATAACATCAAAAACATTATCTTGGAGCATATTTTTTATGTGACTAATGTCATTGTTGTGTATTACGGGATCCAAAGGAGGCCATGGATAGAGGACGTGGACGATGTAGACCTACTAAATCAACGAGAGGAAAGTGGGTGCCCATAGAATCAGATACGGAATATGTATATACAATAAAGGTAAGAAGAAAAAGAAACCTCAACCAAAGGACGATGGTGTTTATTAGTTCACAAATGCTACAACATAGATGAGATAAAGTTATATAAACTATGTTGTTTTTTTTTCAAATCCAAAACATGATATCAATATGTTAAATATATGAGTAAAGTGAGGTTTTGTGTTGGATAGAATATTGGTTTAAATGATATAATTGGTGTACTAAACATCATTGACTATATTGTGTATTATAGGGGCAAGACGAGGCCATGGCAACATATCCTGTCATATCAAATAAGGACACAACAGATGTCCCAGAACATCAGGTAATCAAATTTTGACTTAACTTAGGAAGAATTTTGTGATACATCCATCATTTTTCATAGTATTATTAAAATTTATAGTGTATTATCCAATCTTGAAATAAATTAATGCATGTTGTTGATTATTTCAGATGGATATTGGAGCAAGTGCACAGCCTAAGTGTTCAAATAGAAAAAGAAAAAAAACATATGTACGTGAGCATGGAACTAAAACTATTAAATCACAAAGGACAAAGTGGGTGGAAGAGGATATGACAATGGATACTCCAGAAACAACAAATAATTGCACTGAATAATAGGTTGGTCAAGACTATAGTACATGGGATGAATACTTTGAGAAAATTGTTGTTTGTGGATGTTCTATATGTCATGGAAAGAAACAATTCAAATGAGTGATTGTACAAAGACATTACATAGATGAAGAGATTCCATTGGGTAGTATGACTCCTACAATCAATTCAAATCCAATAGAAATTGTGGTAAGGAATTTTCCAATTTGATATAAATAACATGTATACTTATTTTAAACATTGTTTTATATTATTTAATTAAACAATTTTTTTCTTAATGGATGCTTGCAGGATAACGTTTTGGTTTAAAGTATCTTGGATCATAGAATTCCATCCTAGAGGGAGATGATCATTTATTAGATGATACATCTAACAAAAATATGTGCCAATATAGTGCTTGGAAGATGAGGAATTGATGAAAACAAGTAACAGAACAAGAAGCGGTTTAAAGATGCATACTTTGATTAAAGACAAGGGGAAGGTGGACTAAATACCCTATGAGAATGAATTTTATGGAGATGATGACTTTCCCATGGGTTTGATATCAATTTACAAAGAGACATTTGACCGTCGACTATAGTGCGCTTGGCCTAGTGATCAACAAATAACTAAAGTGTACAAGGTGTTTCAATTTTGGGGTTACAGCGACATGACACAACCCTCCAATATTCATTGAGTGAATCTAGGCCTCTTTATTTTCCAAAATGTACATGTGGGATATAAAGATAGAAATAATTCACAACAAACCAATAGAATATTAATTCCATATTATGATCTGGCATATTATAGTGGTGAATGGAGAAGGCTAGTAGAATGTAACCCTAGCATGTCAGCATATGGTCTAAATTTGAATATGTATACACATCGTCTCCAATTGGAAAGTGGAAAATAAATTAATAGAGGTAATGTTATGTATATATATAGACGTGCATACACACACAAAATTATTGTAGGATTTATAAATAGTAGTAAGGGAAGGGACTTACTGTAAGACCAAATTGTCAATTTGTTGAGGTTATAAATGATAAAGATGGAGATATGGAAAGAGAGGTTGATAGATTGACAATGATTGAGGATATTATGGACCTTAGCACTTGGGATGAGTTATTGATTGATTACACATTCTTAAAATTACCTCCTACGCGAAAGAAAAGGGAAGAACCAAGTCTCCCTAAGGATATTCTTAAGGGCAGAAAACCAAATAATAATAAATGAGTGTGGAATTATGTTTTATAAACCGTGTTGTCAAAATTTTGTTTTATTCAAATCATTGTATAAATAATGGTTGAGGCTATTATGGACCTTACCACTGGGGATGAGTTATCGATTGATTACCCCTTCTTAAAACGCACTCCTGCGTGAAAGAAAAGGGAGGAACAAGGTCTCCCTAAGGATCTTCTTAAGGGCATAAAACCAAAGAATAACAAATGAGTGTGGATTTATGTTTTGTAAATTGTGTTGTCAAAATTGTGTTTTATTCATATCATTGTATAAATAAAGCAGTCTATAAAATAATGTTCCATTATTAAATTGATGCATATATCTTCATAACTTTTATATTTTAATTTGTTAATCCATATTTGATTATATTTCTTTGAAAATGATACATTTGTTTATCCAATTGTTTCCAAACATTAAATAATGGTTGCATTTTTTGATAGGTAGAAGATGATGATGAAATAATGACTACTAATACCGAAGATCCAACTGGGATATTAATATTTGTACGGGATGATCCAAACCATACTAGGGTGAAAAGAGCATATTTAAAGAGAATTCTACCACCTGAAAAATTTGAATAGGTGACGATATTAGCATACGTTGACGACATGCCACCTAGCATTACCGATGATGATCATGATAGTGAAAATGTAGTGCATGAAGAAGGATTGAATGAAATGCTTACAGGTTTCTTTGGGGATGGAAACAATGATGAAAAAAATGATCATATGGATGAAAATAACAATTAAGGCAGGGGTAATTACCACCAACATAATGTTGATGATAACAACCTGAAAGACTCCATCAAGCAAGCAGCAAAGACACCCGTGTTCAAATTAGGTCCAGGTATAACCTCAAAACCGGCATGCACATTAATATTGTTATAAATCAAGTTACTATTTGGTTGGTGACACAAAGGATTCACCACCCTACTTAAGTGATTTGAAATTTATTTCTTACAATGCATTGTCAAATGGTGTACGTAATTCATCTATGAATATTCCTAATATAGATTGACATATCAAACATGTTCATCATAAGTCAAACATTCAATTTATCTAATCTTTAGAAATCTTATAGGGCACTAAAAAACAAAATATTTCCTGAAGAGAATGTGTTGCCATCAACTTGCAGAGAGGTGCGTCAGTTGTTGGTTGAGTTGGGAATTGAATATAAGCAAATTCATTCACGTAAAAATGATTTCATTTTATACAGAGATGAATATCAATACAAGGTAGAATGCCCCACATGAAAAGAGAAGAGACATTGTATAGATGTACAAGGTCCTACAATTCCAAAGAAGGTTTTACGTCACATTCAAAGTATACCTAGACTTCAACGAATTTTTCGTTGCAAGTCACTTGCACAATTGATGGACTGGCATGCAAAGAATAGGAGTAAATATGTATTCATGCTAATTTCAGCCGACTCCAAAGCATCGAAACACATATATGAAAAATGGCCAAGGAAATTCAAAGATGAACCTTGTAGTATCAGGTTTGGTCTTCCAATTAATGGAGTGTTCCCATTCTCTTTCATGAGATAATATTATAGTGTTTTTCCAGTCAGATTGATAGTATACAATATCCCCCCATTGATGAGTGTTAGAAAAGAGAACCTCATGCTGACTCTCATTGTTCCAGGAACACATCAAGTTAAAAACATGGATGTTTATCTTGCACCTTTTATTGATGAGATGCAATTGCTATGGAAAGGAATAAGAAGGTATGACCCATCACATCCTCCATCAAATAGGTCCTTCATGTTGTATGATGTGTTATGTTGGAATATTCATGATATCCCAAGACTTCATGTTTTTTCCGATACGATAAAAAAATTACATATTTAAACTAATAATTTATTTTCATCCCAACTTTCATACTTAGTTTTATACTATTATTTTGATTTTATTAAGCTTACTTATTGAATTGTAGGGCTTCAAACAAAGGGGATATTTTTATTTCCAATATGTGCAAAACAATTTCAAGGGAGGTATTCTAAATATCTATATAAATTTATTTATGCAAACAACATGGTTTTTCTACCACCAGATCATAGGTTTAGAAACCGCCATAAGAATCGATTTGATGGAAAAGTTGAAAATAGAGGCCCTCCCATGATTATGGGTCCAGCTAATTGGCTTAAGAAGTATGAAGATGATGAATTGAAAGCTTGGTAGGATATTTTTTATGGGGGTGATTCTATTAAAGAACCAGAACAAGTTGTAATTCAGAAGCCAGAAGCGATGAAAAGAAAATCCATATTTTATGAGCTCCCTTACTAGAAGGATCTATTAATATCTCAACTATTAGATCCTATGTGCATCTTAAAAAATGTCCCAGATTCAATATTTCGCATATATCAGGAAAATATAAGGACACCTTGTCTTCGAGGAGAGATATTTCTCTTTCGTGTACCAAATTTGATAGAAAACATTTGTGGCCAAACAGGGAAAATGAAACATATGCAGAAGCTCCCTGGATTTTGAAAAAGAAAGAGCTAGACCAACTAAAAAATGTCATACGTTCAATAAGGACACCTACTGGATATGGGTCATCATTGGTTAAACATTTTACAATTGATGGACATATCACCGGATTTAAAACACATGATTTTCATAATTTTATGAAGGTATTATATATCATAATTTAACTTTTATTGGTAAAATTGATTTGGTACTAAATATATTATGATATTCTATTGTGTGACAAAAATAACTAATGGCCTTTCATAAATGTGTTTGACAACATATCATGCCATTGGCAATCAGGGGGAATTTATGTCTTACCTTTGACTTGAGGAATTCCATAAGTCAATTGCCAACATTTGCAAGGTATGTGGTATGGAATGTTCATGTGTGAGAGGCATAGGGATATTGTATTTCTTTTTAATTTTTTCCTAAAGGTTCATACTAATTTACTATTCTTATATTAGGTGGGTGACATCCAAGCAGATCCATAAATGTGAAGTGCCAAAATGGAAGAAGGAAATTGCATAAATTGTATGTGTATTTGAGAAGGAGCTCCCTACAAGTTTCATGGACATACAAGTCCATTTACTTATACACCTAGTAGATGACATTGAATTGGAGGGTGTCTTATTAATGAGGTGGATTTTTTTCTTTGAGAGGTATATGAAAACTCTAAAAAGATATGTCTGACAAAAGACACATCCAAAGGTTGTCTGGTTGAAGGGTATGTATTGAATGAATCATTTTTATTCCTATGTGAATTCTGTGGTAAGGATTTTGAAGATGGGCCATGCTTCTAGGATGAAGAATGAGCATCAAATATTATCGATGGAGAAAAACCACAATCTAATGGTGTTCAAGTAGAAATTAGTAAGTAAACTCATTATCATTGTGGTTGTTTTTATTGCAATTATTAATTTACTTTGTAGTTTATTTTTCAAATTAACAAAATGGCCTTTGGAGTTTGAAATAAACATGTTGACATGTAATAGGTGTAGATGAAAGTTCTATACTTGACAAGTTCATTATGTACCACGTGGACTTTATGAACAAATGGATTGATTTGTATGATAAAAAGAGAGAAGAAGTGTTAGAAGAAAGGAGACAATTTAAGAGATCGAACCAAAGGAATACCCCATTTCCTACTGATCTGCAAGGAGAATGGGGAAAATATTGCACACTAAAATGGGTTACTGAACAAATTCAAAATCAAATAGAAGATGTGTTGGACATAGTGTCATTGATGTCAATAGACGATGTCATTGATGTGATGATAAGTTGGTATGACAAATTGTCATTGATATCAACAATATTATGGTTGATGTCAAACAATTGGACAATGTGCAGAGATAAAAGCTCAGGAGGGTTAGAGAATAAAGATCAAAGCTCAGAAGAGATGACGCGATGAATTGCGGAGAGAAAAAGAAGAATTAAACAACTCGCTATTTATAATCCCGCAATCGGTCTAGATCGTCAGATATCATAAACTCAAATATCGCCGACTGTGGTTGATCCAACAAACGATCAAATTAAGTCAGATTAAATCGTGACCGTCAGATGTGCAATCACTAGATAAATTGCAAGAATAGATTGTGGAGATCGAAAGGAGAATTAAATATCATGTTATTTCCAATCCTGCAATGAGTCAGGACTATCATATCTTATAGCTTCGAAGATCGACGATTGTGGTTGACTCACCAACAACGCACAACTTCAAATTGCGGAGTTTGGGTGACGAGTTAAATCACTTGCAAGTTGTGGTTCTGAAATCATCCTTGATCATTAATCTACTTCGAGAGTCTTCATGACCATTGGATCACCTTAAATGGGCAGATAGGATAAGCGGGGGAAAATGATTGAGAATTCAATTATCCAAATATTCGTCAGTCGTTGGATCACTTTAAGTGGAAGGATAGGATAAGCAAAGATGGAGGGTCGTTATAATTAAACCAAGGAAAAGCAGCACCACAGATAGATCGAGCTGTCCATCTAAGATATTTATCAAACGAAAATAATTCACTTTGGTTCTAAAGATGTGAGGAGGTTACACTTCAGGAATCTCACTTCGAAAGATTTTTGAAATCAAGATATCAAAATACCCGAAGTCCTGAAAGACAAAATTCTGAAGTCACTCTTAGTTGTCGATTTAAGATACCCTTCGGATGCTATTCCAACCATTAGATCAAGGAGATGAATATGTGTCACATAGGTAGATCTACGTCAGTAGACCAGTCAACAAGGACATGTGACAGACCACATTGACAGACCACGTAAGAAAGGACATGTGGCACAGTCAGATAATGATAAGTGTCAATTTGAAATCGACATTTTAGGTACGTGAAAATCAAGAATCAGAGTGACACGTGACACACACTCGTCTCATGCCACATTACCAAGTGATGTAAGAAATTTACATCACTCTAGGAGTTTTACTTTGGGATTTTCACCACCAATAGATACCCTAAGTCCCGAAGTCCTGAAGTGGACACGAGTCGTCCAATCTGAAGATCATTCCAGGTGTATTATCAATCGTTGATCATATTACAGTGGAAGGATAGTATAAGTAGATTATCTGAAGTCATAGAGTAAATAGTGGCCATCCATATAAATGCTTGATTAAGTCCCAGCCATCGGATTAAGCAATGAAAGGATAAGTGTAAGGATCGAACATGACCATTGATCTGGTTATGCGAAATAAAAGTGAACCGTCTGAACTATTCAATGAAATCTTATTCGAAAATTTGAAAAGTTGAAATCCCGAAGTCTCGAATGATAAAGTCTCGATTTTCGTCCATCTCATCAGGGGATTAAATTGTGACCATTGATTTGATAAGCGCTCAAGCACTCATTTGGCCTAGCGTTTGGTCACCGCCATTGGTCATATGGAATAAGAGATTAAAAACGCAGGATATAATGCATCGCTAAATTGATAAGATTGTGGTTTTGTATCACTCGGTCACATGTAATGGTTTGAAGGAAGTGCCTCTGCAGAACTCGATTTCTGCAAATAAATGC
This sequence comes from Picea engelmannii, assembly GCA_009831015.1. NCBI lineage: Eukaryota > Viridiplantae > Streptophyta > Pinopsida > Pinales > Pinaceae > Picea > Picea engelmannii. The sequence continues at coordinate 34,130 of ML856323.1, forward strand.
ATAGATTCGGGGTCGAGCTAAAAGGACAAAATTGATCCATAATTGTGATCAATTTATGAAAAAGCCTTCACGATAAAAATGTTAAAACAATGATTATGGTTAATTTAAATGTGGAGGTATGATGGTCCAAATAAAGGGACATGGTGTATAGAATTCACGTTGTTTTGAAGAATATATAAACGAGAAAGAGTGGTGAGAAGAAAGTGTCTCTATAGTTCGAATAAGAAGATATATTAAATCATAGGAGCAGAGAAAGATGCAGTAAAGACTTGATACAAAAGTTTTTTCCAAATTCAGAAAATAAGGGTGGTTGGGTGGTGCAAGGGCAGGTTGGTGCTTGCCGAGGGAGTTGGTGCTTCCTTGTCAGTTGTAGCTGACTAAACAGGGGGTCGTAGCCTCTTACCACTTGGTGATGGTGAACAAGGGTGTGGGTGCATCCTGATCAGTTGGTGTTGATCGAAAAGGAAGAATATCTTCCCTCTGTGTAACATGTAAAACAAATTTTGCAGTTAATAGAAAAGCGTTTGTGGTTTTTCACAATTGGGTTCCACGATAAAATATTGTGTCAAAATTTTGTTTACATGAATAAAATAAAATGATAAAACTATTGTGTCACTGATTCACCCCCCACCCTCTCAGTGACAGGAATTGATCCTTCAATTGGTATCAGAGCGGGTATCTTCACAAAAGGTTTAAATCAATTGAAGAGGAATATACATCAGAATGGATCAACAGTTGAAGATGTCATCAAAAATTGCCCCTATTTAATGGTGAATAATATGTCTTTTGGAGTGTTAGAATGAAAATCTATCTAATGTCCATTGGACTGGAAGTATGGACATTGGTTGAAAAGGGATATGATGTTCCAAAATCCATGCCCATAGAAGCAGAAAATAGGAAAATATTTGGGAAACATGCAAAAGCCTTAAACACACTACAAGTTGGACTGAGTAAAAAAATCCTTACTAAGGTACTAAATTGTAATAATGCAAAACAACTCTAGGATCAATTGGAAACTATATATGTAGGAGATACCAAGGTTAAGAGGGCCAAACTCTAGACTCTCAAAGTACAATATGAAGATCTAAAAATGAAAGATGAGGAAAATATCTTCGAGTACTTCGAAAGAATTGATAATATTATTAATTAAATCAAAGTATTAGGAGTAGAAGTATCAGACAATGAGCTAGTTGAAAAAATTCTAAGAACACTACCTATTCTATACAATCCTAAAGTGTCCACTCTTGAAGATCGAGAAAATCTAGATAAACTCACCATGGATGAATTATATGGAATCCTCACATCCTATGAGTTAATATTAGATCATGAGAATCTCTCACAAGGAGAGGCAACTTTCAAGGTACTCAAGAAAATAAAGAATCAAAATCATAAACTTCAATCCAGCCATGATGAAGAATCTGATGTGGAAGAAGCAAATTTCATTCAAAAACTTTGGAAATGGTCAGGGAAGTACAAAGGCAAGCTTCCTTTCAAATTTTTTATCTATGGCAAGGTTGGCCATTTTTCATCCAAGTGTCCCTATCTCAAGGAAGACCCTGAAGATGAAGAAAACAAAACCAACCAGTACAAGAAAAAGGAAAAACCCAACTACAAGAAAAAATTTTACAAAGGGAAAAAGAACTTTTACTCAAAAGAAGAAGACAACAGTTCAACAGAGTCTAGTGACAACGATGATGATGAAGTCAATTTTCTAGGTATTGAAGAGTCTAATGATATAGAAGACATTAAACATGTTAAAGAGTCAGAAGATGAAGCAGAAGTTAATATGGAAGAAAAAATTCTCAGTGCCTTGGATGAATTAAGAAAATACAAAACCAGATATAGACAGTTGAAAAGTTGTGTAGTTGAACAAAAGGAAAAACATGAACAGAAAGAAGAGGATATGGAGAAACTCATGAGCAACCTGAAAAACCAAATCCTACAAGAAAATAGAAT